>JAZHYW010017959.1:0-212272 GCA_037355805.1 Ixodes ricinus
CAATGTTGCTGTTGCGTATACTCTTCTTTTTCGTAATCCTATGACCTCATAGGTAGTATATATATATACTTCTTTTTTTTCCTTTTTTTCTCTCTCTTTTGTTGTTTTGCTGAATGTTTGCCTGCTGCCTGTGCCGTGAGTGTAGCGTGGTACTAGGGGGCTCAGGCTCAGAGCGACTTTATTCTCGCCTTTTTGCCCCAGCTCCATGGCAATCTCTGTGCTGTCAGGAACTCCGAATAAACAACAAACAATAAACAAACAATCTACATGATGCGACGCGGATGAGCTAGTCCAGTGGCGTTCAGGCACAGGCGGGAACAAGAGCCACGCGCGGGAAGGCCAAATGCGTAGGTTGATTAAAAAAAGGTCGGAATAAACCACCACATTTCCCATTGTCACTGGGTGTGGTCAGTCGTTTCATAGCTGAGCGTGCCAGAGCCACCCCTGCACCGCCTTTTACCCCTTTTTAGCTGAGAACTAAACTGCAGCGCAAGTTGCCACTGCCTCTGGATTTTCAGATAGAGGACGCGTAAACCCTCTAAAAATAGAATCCCGTTCCGGGCACATGTATATGCTCACCAATATTTTACGTGGTATTTATATTAAATACAGCACTTTTCTTTTTTTAATTTCCTCCAATATGTCTTATTCGCCACTAGAGTATTTCTCTATATATCCTAAGCAGATGTCATGTCGCTCTAAAAGTAATTCGCAGTAATGAGTTGGTGAACCTGCGTTACAAGCTCTGGTACGACCAAAAGATATTCTACTAGCATCTATCTTGTCTGCATAGTTACTCCCAACAACAGACAACATGAGGGAACGACGTGACGAATGGCTCTTTAAATGAAGCTAATAAACGAGGCCGGAGTTGTCTCTGCTGTTCCGTGGGCCTTCAAATTCAGCTCCAAGTTTGAACAACGGCACGTGTAGAAAGAAAGTCGCAATTGCAAAAATTTCTACATCATCTACTAATGGCCGGCGACGGGGCACTTATTGGACGTGAGTGTTCGGTCACCGTGCGTCTGGAGCTCGCGTCCAATCAATGAAAACATTTTCCCCAGGCTGAGCGCTGATACGGCATTCGTGTTGAATATATGACCAGAGCTGGTCCCTCACGAAACGTAGAAATTTCAGCACCACGGCTTCTTATTTAGGTGGAGTTGATTTGCAGCGTAGTGAGTTGCATTGTCTGCAAGAGAGACAGAGAAAGAGAGAGAAAGATACAGAAAGAGACAGAGAGAGACAGAGACAGAATGAAAATACAAAGAGAAAGAGAGAGAGAGAAAATCAGCAGAACCCATCCTTTGGGAATGATTATCTACGTTAATGCGAATAGCATCAAACGGTGCGGAGTTATGCGCGTTCGTCAGGTGGGCGGCACACTCTAGATACGCCAGCCCACTCTTGAGGCGATTCTAAATTTGTTGACACTTTCACAGCCCTGCGCACGATCTCCGCAGCCCAGCACGTGCGTTTGTGTCACTTAGGAAGGCGAGCAAAGCACGCGCCATACGCAAAAACACTCAAAATGGTACCGACCAGACTTTCTGGCGTCTCAGCTAGTCTCAACCAACGGTACTCTAAACGGTTGTTTATATCTTTACCATAGGAAGCGCTTTACAGCGCTGTCACAGCTGCTGGAGTGCGTTCCATGCACGAGGGCTCATTCCGCTCTCGTGAGGCAGAGCACGGCTGCTACATCACCCTCTCCCGAGCGCGGGAGAGGGTGAGCTAGGGGCCGTGCTAAGCCTCACGAGAGCGGAATGAGCCCTCGTGCATGGAACGCGCGCGATGGTAAAGATATAAACAAGTTTTTACAGTGCGTTGAATGACTGCATATACGGGATGTACAACACAGATTATAATTAACGGGAAAGCAACATCGAGAATTTCTGTGGATTCGTCAGTTAAACAGGGTTGCCCGCTATCACCTTTGTTGTTTAGTATTTATTTAGAGCCCTTTTGTCGCACTATAATAAATAATACGAGTATTAGTGGGTTTTCGTTACAAAATATAGAGGTCAAACTCCAGTCCTATGCCGATGATGTCGCTATTTTTTGTAAAGATAAGGATAGCATCACAGCAGCAGTCTGTGAAGTGAAGGCCTACTGCGAGCTTACGGGTTCAGCTGTCAATTGGCAAAAGTGCAGCGGCTTATGGCATGGAACATGGGCCACAAAGCCCGACGTTTTTGAAAACATAAATTTTACGTCGACACCTCCAAAGTATTTAGGTGTTCCTCTACAACATTATAAGAGACCGAGCAGATACTGGTCATCAGTAGTGCAGAAAACGCGCGAGGCAGCTGGAAAATGGAAAGGATGGGATATGTCAATTTTTACGCGAGCTACCGTTTGTAATATTTTTCTAATCGCTAAATTTTGGTATGTGCTTCAAGTGCTGGCGTGTGCTAGAGTGAATATTCAGAAATTACATCGTGTTTTTGCCGTTTTCATCTGGAGATCAGGATGGGAGAGAATGCGTCGCGACAATTTGTTTCGTCGCGTTAGTAAGGGAGGGCTATCGTTATCTCACGTGTTCGTTAGGCAGACTGTATCTCGTTTTATGTTTCTTAGGGAACAAACCAACCCTTTTCTTCGGACGGTAATCCAGATGACACTTGTAGATGAAATCCCTTTCTTTGTTGTTTCTTCATGTATACCCGAGCAGAGGAAACTCAGCAGTTTTCTTCGAGAAGTGGTCGAAGCGTGTCGTTTTTTGTCTGTGCGTTTTTCTCTTCAATACTTGTCGATGGTGACACGCAAGCGCTTAACTCGTGACCTTATTGAAAGTGTTTTTCCTGAACCGTTGTATCGTTCCATGTTTCATGCAGGCCCAGAGCGTAATGTGTTATCTAGAGTTAAAAAGATGACCATTGCCCCTTCTATTAAAACATTTTTTTTTCCAGTTACACACCAATACACTCCCGGTCAAAACTTGGCTTGAGGGGAAAAAAGTTTACGTACCGTGGGGCGTTGATTGTTTTTTGTGCAAAAAGCCTGAAACTATCGAACATGTTTTTCTCGACTGCTGGGACGCTTTCCTTTTCTGGGACGTCCTCCAGCGAACTATTAAAAAAGACTTGCCGTTAACCCCATACGGCATTAGGTTTCTCTCTGTAGAGAAACAAGTTGAAATCCCCTCGATCTAGTCATGCTCCTGGGCCTGCATGCCATATGGAGAAGTAGAATGGCAGTGAGGCATGCCGACGTTGATGCCCGACCCGTACGCATGTATTTCATAGAATCTATCTGCAGACTAAAATCTGTATACGCCACTTTGGTTTGTGCGCCTGATTGGGTGTCAATTCTAGACGTACTTGAGACCTTGAAAGAATTTTAAATTTTACGACCGCGCATAAGTGAACTTCATGAAGTGAATTTAACAGTGTGATCCTTTTGTATTGTACATGTACAAACCGGCAATAAAAAACAAAAAAAAACTGCCTTCATAGCTCTGTGGTTAGCGCGTCTGCCTGCTGATCAAAGGGGTCAACGGTTCGAATCCCAGCCGGCGCCGGTCTTTTTTATTTATTTATCGACCCGCGGCGTAAGAGGTTAGATAGCCAGATAGATAGATAGATAGATAGATACATACATAGACGAAAAGTGCGTGAAGTATCCAAAGAATGCTATTCGCATTAATATTCGCATTAGAGAGAGAGAAAGACATGGCTAGAAACGAAACTAACACCAGGAAGGGTCGTTCGCAGCCGGCAGCGCAACGGAATTCATCGCTCTTGAAAATCGAATGCTCGGTCGTGAAACAAGAAAGTGTTTACGAACAGCCACACTGTCTCACGTACCACGCTAAACATTAAACGAATTTCACATTTCTTTTTTAATACCTTGCGCTAGTCAGATCTAGGATCGAGGACTGGCTGTAGTTGGTTGAATGTTGCGTTTCGATGCAAACAGGTGTTTTTATCGCATCAGAGTAGGAGCCGTCCCAGATACGTGTTTGGGCTAGAAAAAACAATAATACTTCGCCATGTTTTTTTTTCGTAAACCTTATTTTAATATATTTGCGAAGTCCTTTTCCGTTTCTTTTTGTTTTCAATTTAAACAGAATTTAGTAAAGACCGGATATTTTATCGAAGGGAGGAAGGCAAGGCCCAAACCACTTAAACGACCGGACAGCGTGAAAATATTCTGTTCCGCCCTGCTGGCGTGTATAGTGGTTGTTAAGCAGAGGATGGCGTGCAGAGATCCATGCTTTAAAAGCTCGCTACGCTCGCTGTCGTAGCTCCGGCGAACATTTTCGTCAGCCCTTTCTCCTAGCACCGATAAAGAAGAGGGGGGAGGGGTAAAGACGGGAGCAGAACGCGGCAAATCATGAGCGCTGACATCGGCGATCCTGAGAGAAAGAACGAGAAAGAGAGCGACAGAAGAACGAAGAAAGAAAGCACACGAAAGGTTAGGCGTGTTCGTTTTGCCTCGACGAGTTGAAGTTGCTCGAGCGCTTGTCAACTTTATTTAGTTTTATACAATGCGCGATTCCGGTATTTTTCTGCAAAGTAAGAGAAAAGAACAAAGTACAGACCTTACAGGTGATGTTTTGCTGCTTCTTTGTGCATATCAAGGTGTCGCCAGCGATATATGGTCCAATCGGGACCGCCAACTGGGGCCGCCGATGTCCGCGCCTATGCCCCGCCGTTCCCAAGCGGCCCCAATGCATGGGACCTTTCCCTCTAGATTATTATATTAGCTCTATGAATAAAGGTTTGTGAGGCGTTCATCTGCGTCCTCGCATGAATGAGACTAACACACAAGTTAGTGTAAGACGTGGCGAAGCAATACGAAAAGGCTTAAACTTTGTACATTCTTGTAACACTGCTTCGGTCTACAGACCGTTGTTTCCCAATGTTAAAGTTTTGTTTTTTATGTTCTTTAAATGTTGCTGCAGACCTCCCACTTAAGGTGGGAAGTCCGCAGCAATTGTAAAATAACCTCTCGTCGTGTCGTTCAAGTTGTGTGTGCTGCCCGTTCTATTTGAAATGAAAATAAAATAAAATATATGTTGTCCACGATACATGCCAGAGCTGGTATAAGTTGTATAAGATGTAGGTAAGTTCAAATATGATGTTACATCTTCTCATGTGTTGTTGTTGTTGTTGTTTTCACTAGGTATACTTGTATAGTAAACGATTAATCGCATTTTCAGCAACCACAATAACTAGTTCTTCTTTGAACTAGGTTACAAACCGCTCCTGTTGCTGAAAAGCAGTAGGAAATCCGTGTCATTTACCTGGTATCAAAGGCTTACACACGTGTGCTTTGCTACCCTGAAAACGACGTAATGATTAAATATGTGGCGCTAAAGTTTCGCTCTCCTCGCGTTTGAAAGAACTGCGCAAAGCAAATACTCAATTTCTTTCTCGATGATCCGCGAAACAAACTTATAAAAGAAAAGGGATTAAAAAGTTCTTCCTGTTGAGTCATCGAAACTCTCGCGTAATTAAACTAAGCGTTCCTGATTGGATAAACCTAAGACGGTAAGAAGACGAATATCTGCCCGAAACTTCCAAAACGGTGAAACAAAAAAAAAAAAAAACCAAGGACTCTCGCGGCTTCCAATTAAGGGAAGGATCATAGATGGGTCATGAGCCCCTTTGGGTTAGCTTTCTTTGCATCTTTATTGAACGATGCACTTATTTATATATTGGCTCCGAAAGGTGGAGAAATTTTGAGAAGAAGAAAAAGTTGATGTTACTTTTCGCTTGTATTCATGAGGGACTCGAGTTTGCACTGAAGGTTCCTCAAAGCTTAATCCCTCAAGTTTTTAGATGTTGTCGTCTCTTTAAAACGTGAACATTTTAACATGAAACATTCTTTGAGCAGGTTTGCGGCATTTTGTGATGACCAGACAAAATTGAAGCCTAGATAAAAGCGTGGCCGCGACGCTCGACACTGATTGGTTGACGGGTGAGAGAGGAGAAGGGAGTGCTCGGCGCTGATTGGTTAATGGCGAGGTCATGCGACCAAATGGGTAGGCAAGAAAAAGTGAGGCTGGCGAGGAGGCGCTCAACCACCTGTGAGCATTGAGGAAGAGGAGCTCAAGAGTACGGAAGGCTCTGGATGCTCGCCAGGTTTGTCAGCCCGATTAGCGGAAGTATCGCTTCATTATAGGGACAACTATCAAGTGTGTACATGGTACGCGTTAAACTATCTGATGAAGAGCGCCGTGTACGTAGGCGTCTGGCGTCTGGGAACTCAGATTATCGCTAAGCGTTTGTGATGCTAGAACGCTTCACGTGTGCAACACGATTGCCTAGTAATTTGCCATATTCTATGTTTTATGTATGTAGTTATGTATTGATTTGTAGACTTATGTATTTAATTTGTGTATGTATGTATGTATGTATGTATGTATGTATGTATGTATGTATGTATGTATGTATGTATGTATGTATGTATGTATGTATGTATGTATGTATGTATGTGTATGTATGTATGTATGTATGTACGTACAGTATATGTATGTACGTAGTATGTATGTATGTATGTATGTATGTATGTATGTATGTATGTATGTATGTATGTATGTATGTATGTATGTATGTATGTATGTATGTATGTATGTATGTATGTATGTATGTATGTATGTATGTATGTATGTATGTATGTATGTATGTATGTATGTATGTATGTATTTGTTCACAAAAGCAGTTTGCAGGGCCGAAGAATTATAGCAGGTTCAGCCTAATGTTAATCAAAAATGCACTTGTTTGTGTAACATTAACAGGTAGCAAATCAGTACAGGCGGTTAATTGAACACGATATCAAGGTATAAACAAGCAAGCTAAAAATATTAACATTGTCTTTAAAGAAGCGATCCCGTGTTAATATTTACATGACAGAATACATTCGACTCGGTGTGTGATTGGTTGGGATAGTTAGCCAGGCTGCAAAGTGCCCTAACACTTGTCCCGTCATTTTGTTATGCAAGCCCCGACTGAGCTCCTTGAAACAGTCAGCATTAAATGACAGCTATTCTTATTTCTAAAAAGGTAAGGTCACGACAGCCTTGTGTGTGCTTTGACTGAGAGCACGAGCAAAATGCCGTTGTTTCCCTGTCGATTCACAACATTACAAAGTCGAGCGCTTCGGAAAAGTGATTCTGTCCAACAGGCGACACTTTAATAAAAGTTCAATCAAACTAAGCTTAAAATACGACCAAAATAAAAAAAATATGATGTGCACTGGGACAATAAGGGAGTAAAAAATTATTCACATCGCAATACTATTTGTTTTTGATTTTTTTTCAATTTTAGTCGCATCTTGAGCTTCGTTGTACGCTCGGATTCTTCTATTGTTCGCCGTAATTGGCTTTCTTTCTGTTCTGTAGAAACAAACTAACACACCAGCTTTCGTGTAGAGTGGCCAGAATATATACGTTCGGCTACATTAGCTAGCGATGTCACTTAGCTACACCAAATTGTAATAACGAATCCAGAAACCGGAGCAAAAATCTTAAAATTTGTTTGCCAATGTCAAATTACACTTTGTCTAGTCTGAGCAGCGAAAGCAATTTTGCGAGCTGCATATCAGTATAAATTACTGCGCTCAGTGTGTAACCGCAAGAAATCCAATCTATATCAGGAAGAAGACTGTTTATGGGGAACGATAATATCTAAAAAAGAGTACAAATGAAACACAAAATACCCTATATTGATTGCAACAAGCACCCTTTCTTCATATGAATCCTATTTAAAAAAGTTTCTGGCCAGTATTAATCAAATCAGGTCTCGTGATTCCTGTAAAACGCCGTGAAGCGCAGAAGTCGTCTCTTCATCTAGGGCTTGCCCAAAACTACATCGCCTCTTTTTAGTAATTTGTTTAATGGGTTAGCATGAAAGCGCTTGTTTTGACGAAAACTCGGCGGTGTCTGTCAGTTCGTCAGCGCCGGGGAAAGAGAGAGAAAGAGGGGGAGAGGGTGACGCGTGCGACACTCCCATTGGTCCGAAGCGCTGACGTCAGACGCGTCTCCCTCTCTCCTTAGCGCTTACAGAACGACAGACACCGTCGGGTTTTCGTCAAAAACGAGCGTTGTTATTGTCATCAAAGGAGCATCGCACAGCTGGCGCGAAGCCAGAGAGGAACAGGCGCCGCGGCGCGGTAGAATGCGGGCGTGCTGTTACCGCTCTGTCGTCGCCGGATGTTCTTCGCTCTGGGTTTCCGTAGTAGCGGTGCGTGGGTTGATGTTTGTGTGTAGTTAAAACTAAAACGATGGAAGCGGTTCCCTGTACGAGTGATATGTATGCGCTTCCTTCCACGAGTGGTATGGATGTGGTGCTTTCCATGAGTGATATGGATGACCGTATCCATGGGCGTCGACGTACTCTGACAAGCAAATTACAAAAAATCGGTGAAAAAAAATTTAAAAGATTCATTGGTGGATTTTTAGGGAATGCTTAGCACGTCCCGTTTTGAGAAACGCGCACAGTGAGCCTGTAACAAGGTCAAAAAGAGGCAGCGAAAATAGAGGAAACAAAAGAGAAAGCGAAAACAAAAAGTGAAAGGGTCAGCGTTAACGTTCCCGAAGAGGGACGTGTATGGCTTTTCCCAAGGGTCAGGCTAACGCATACTCTAAGAATCCTCCAATAGATATCTCTTTAATTTTATTTTATTTTTCTAATAGAGCAAGGTGAATGAAAAAGGAAGTCGGGGCCTACTAAACCTATAATCGCTTGCACCTCCTAGAGCTTCCGCAAAAATTATTAAGGTTTGATTTCCACTGCACCAGGGTGATCGACTTACTTAATGGCCTCGTTTCAGCTTCACGGGTACCCTTAGCCTAAACCATGCTTACATTCCGCATTGCGCGAGGAACTTGTAGCAACTCCGAGGGGGACGCAGCTTCAATATATTCTTTTTTTTTATTTATTTACGGGTTAATTAACGGACAGAGGCCGTTGCTCCTTTTCCTTGCCTGACAGAAATTTGTTTCGTTTGTGTCGACCCGCAATTCGGGTAACTTCAAATTTATATTTTACGCAATTTTTTTATGAAGTTTCGCGCTTCCCTAAATAAACAACGAAACTATGTGCCCAGATTTATTGCGGTCTAATTAAAATGTCGGTTTCGTCCGGACGTAATTTAATCAAGTTTTATGCTAATGGCTCTCATTGAAATGTATATGTTCGCGTAAATATTCGATGGCAAGGGCCTCTCGTACAAAGCTGTATTTCAAACTACTTTTTTTCATTCATCAGTATGCTCATACGTTTTATAAGGGACAACTTGAAAACAGTCATCTTCGTTCTTTTTGCTATTAAGTAAATTTATGTTTCAGTTGGTATGGAATAAACTAGGATTGTTGTTCTAGTTCGGGCATAAGTTTTGATTCGTGAGAGGGTAAGTTGTTTGGAGGACAAAAGAACGGTAAAATTTCTATTTTAAGTTAAAGCGGCTTACGCCGTTTTTGACACAATTTATTTAAATTGCCTTACTTGACGTAAAAACCTTCACTTGTTTTGGCCGACACTTCCTTTAAGGAATTTTTTTACAGTATTATATTTGCTAAGGTATGTCCAAAGCTTTTCTTCGTGTGCTTTATCCTTAAAGGCTGGTTAACACTCGCGTTTGCTTACGACCGATTCATTTTGGCTTCTTACGGCGAAAGAACACGCAGGCACGGTGGCGCCATTTATGGTGTGGTCCTGGAACTGAATTTCACCAGGCCAAAGCGGTTTCGCACTATTTGCGAGATTAAACGTACGTATCATCTACAAGAAATGGCCCTTTATAAAACTGTCAAAAGTTTTTCGAGCAACAAAATATATATAGGCAATTTACGAAAATTGCAGGTGTTCCAAAGGCTGCCCGATAGATGGCGCTCATGGTGTCCTCTCGTCGTAATATATTTTAAGGTGTTGTAAAGCACTCGATTGTAAGCAGTCGCAAGTTTGTGAACCAGCCTTATATCAATTCGCATATTGCATACCTTTTTTTCTCAAAGAAAACGCAAAAAGGGACATTATGAAGTCAACCAGTGTTAGTTTGAATTTCTTTTGCGACGCAAAAAGTACTCGTACGGGTCAAACTCTTTCCGTGTTGTGTGTCTTGAAACTGACTTCGTTTTAACCTCGTAAGGTTGTTCAAATCGTCAAAGCACGGTAAAGTGGATTCAGCTCTTGGTTGCGTTATTGTCACTAAAGATCTGAATTATTTTCGATACGCGTTGCTGTATTTCAATCAACCTTATCCCGCTCTCTCTTAGCTTGTCTTTTCTTTGGATGCTCTTATACAGAAGGTACGCAGGACTAAGGTCCGGTCTTTAATAAAACTTCCTGCCACACTGCAGGCTGGTATTGAAACAACTCGAGAATACAACCTTGCACTCATATGTAGTTGTTGATTTCTGACGAAATGATGTGTAGTAAATCTCTTACGTTTAGCCTAATCTGAATTTTGTTTGGATAATATTCCGAGAGAGTGGGGCTCTCCCGAAAGATAACCTACCCCTATTTATGGCTGGATTTGCCATTTTCTTTTTAACGCCGAAAGATAGCCCACTTTAAGTAATCGAAGTGGTCGAATCAATTATGACTTCGACATTGATACTGCTATTAAGCTATGGCTGAATGTAAGCGAACACTGCTAACTGGGAAGTACAGTCACCTTTGCTTCACTGCCCCTCGCCGCAATAACAAGTTCGTCAAGAACACATGACCTAGAATTATACTTTGTCTCATCCTACGATGGACTAAAGGTCCAAAGTCAGCTCACCAGGTCCAATCACTTCCACGCTGACTATGACACGCTCAACCTTGGTCAGGAGTGGACGATACGTTCGCATCTCAAAATCATTATTGTAGTTTTTAGCGTCAACGTGTTTAGCTGTTTCCGTGGCTTTCTTTGCGATTTAAAATTGTTGAGTCACTTGTGCTCTTCGATTCGACCACTGTCATCAGTCGAATCATCCGGAATCCGAGATGGTCGATACCAATCACGAACATCTATAACTAAACTATGCATAATTGTAGTTGTCGAGTTGTACACATCGGTTCCGGCATTGACACTGATGAGGACGGTCGAATGGTCGAAGAAGAGCAAATGACTCAACAATTTTAAATCGCAAAGAAACCACGACATAAGGCCTTTGCAGCGTTGAAAACTAACAAAAACGATGAGCATTTTGAGACGCATTACGTCCACTCCTAACCAAGGTTAAGCGTGTCATAGTATAGCGTGGAACGTGATTGGACCTGGTGGCCCGTGACTTTGGCCTTTAGTCCATCGTAGGATGAGACAAAGTACTAATTCTAGGTCATGTGTTCTTGACGAACTTGTTATTGCGGCGAGGGGCAGTGAAGCAAAGGTGACTGTACTTCCCAGTTAGCAGTGTTCGCTTACATTCAGCCATAGCTTAATAGCGAGTATCAATGTCGAAGTCATAATTGATTCGACCACTTCGATTACTTAAAGTGGGCTATCTTTCGGCGTTAAAAAAGAAAATGGCGAATCCAGCCATAAATAGGGTAGGTTATCTTTCGGGAGAGCCCCACTCTCTCAGGAATATTACCAAACAAAATTCAGATTAGGGTAAACGTAAGAGATTTACTACACATCATTTCGTCAGAAATCAACAACTACATATGAGTGCAAGGTTGTATTCTCGAGTTGTTTCAATACCAGCCTGCAGTGTGGCAGGAAGTTTTATTAAAGACCGGACCTTAGTCCCTGCGTACCTTCTGTATAAGGCATCCAAAGAAAAGACAAGCTAAGAGAGAGCGGGATAAGGTTGATTGAAATACAGCAACGCGTATCGAAAATAATTCAGATTTTTGAGTGACAATGATGCAACCAAGAGCTGAATCCACTTTACCGTGCTTTGACGATTTGAACAACCTTACGAGGTTAAAACGAAGTCAGTTTCAAGACACACAACACGGAAAGAGTTTGACCCGAACGAGTACTTTTTGCGTCGCAAAAGAAATTCAAACTAACACTGGTTGACTTCTATAATGTCCCTTTTTGCGTTTTCTTTGAGAAAAAAAGGTATGCAATATGCGAATTGATATAAGGCTGGTTCACAAACTTGCGACTGCTTACAATCGAGTGCTTTACAACACCTTAAAATATATTACGACGAGAGGACACCATGAGCGCCATCTATCGGGCAGCCTTTGGAACACCTGCAATTTTCGTAAATTGCCTATATATATTTTGTTGCTCGAAAAACTTTTGACAGTTTTATAAAGGGCCATTTTTTGTAGATGATACGTACGTTTAATCTCGCAAATAGTGCGAAACCGCTTTGGCCTGGTGAAATTCAGTTCCAGGACCACACCATAAATGGCGCCACCGTGCCTGCGTGTTCTTTCGCCGTAAGAAGCCAAAATGAATCGGTCGTAAGCAAACGCGAGTGTTAACCAGCCTTTAAGGATAAAGCACACGAAGAAAAGCTTTGGACATACTTTAGCAAATATAATACTGTAAAAAAATTCCTTAAAGGAAGTGTCGGCCAAAACAAGTGAAGGTTTTTACGTCAAGTAAGGCAATTTAAATAAATTGTGTCAAAAACGGCGTAAGCCGCTTTAACTTAAAATAGAAATTTTACCGTTCTTTTGTCCTCCAAAACAACTTACCCTCTCACGAATCAAAACTTATGCCCGAACTAGAACAACAATCCTAGTTTATTCCATACCAACTGAAACATAAATTTACTTAATAGCAAAAAGAACGAAGATGACTGTTTTCAAGTTGTCCCTTATAAAACGTATGAGCATACTGATGAATGAAAAAAAGTAGTTTGAAATACAGCTTTGTACGAGAGGCCCTTGCCATCGAATATTTACGCGAACATATACATTTCAATGAGAGCCATTAGCATAAAACTTGATTAAATTACGTCCGGACGAAACCGACATTTTAATTAGACCGCAATAAATCTGGGCACATAGTTTCGTTGTTTATTTAGGGAAGCGCGAAACTTCATAAAAAAAATTGCGTAAAATATAAATTTGAAGTTACCCGAATTGCGGGTCGACACAAACGAAACAAATTTCTGTCAGGCAAGGAAAAGGAGCAACGGCCTCTGTCCGTTAATTAACCCGTAAATAAATAAAAAAAAGAATATATTGAAGCTGCGTCCCCCTCGGAGTTGCTACAAGTTCCTCGCGCAATGCGGAATGTAAGCATGGTTTAGGCTAAGGGTACCCGTGAAGCTGAAACGAGGCCATTAAGTAAGTCGATCACCCTGGTGCAGTGGAAATCAAACCTTAATAATTTTTGCGGAAGCTCTAGGAGGTGCAAGCGATTATAGGTTTAGTAGGCCCCGACTTCCTTTTTCATTCACCTTGCTCTATTAGAAGAATAAAATAAAATTAAAGAGATATCTATTGGAGGATTCTTAGAGTATGCGTTAGCCTGACCCTTGGAAAAGCCATACACGTCCCCCTTCGGGAACGTTAACGCTGACCCCTTCACTTTTTGTTTTCGCTTTCTCTTTTGTTTCCTCTATTTTCGCTGCCTCTTTTTGACCTTGTTACAGGCTCACTGTGCGCGTTTCTCAAAACGGGACGTGCTAAGCATTCCCTAAAAATCCACCAATGAATCTTTTAAATTTTTTTTCACACGATTTTTTGTAATTTGCTTGTCAGAGTACGTCGACGCCCATGGATACGGTCATCCATATCACTCATGGAAAGCACCACATCCATACAACTCGTGGAAGGAAGCGCATACATATCACTCGTACAGGGAACCGCTTCCATCGTTTTAAGTTTTAACTACACACAAACATCAACCCACGCACCGCTACTACGGAAACCCAGAGCGAAGAACATCCGGCGACGACAGAGCGGTAACAGCACGCCCGCATTCTACCGCGCCGCGGCGCCTGTTCCTCTCTGGCTTCGCGCCAGCTGTGCGATGCTCCTTTGATGACAATAACAACGCTCGTTTTTGACGAAAACCCGACGGTGTCTGTCGTTCTGTAAGCGCTAAGGAGAGAGGGAGACGCGTCTGACGTCAGCGCTTCGGACCAATGGGAGTGTCGCACGCGTCACCCTCTCCCCCTCTTTCTCTCTCTTTCCCCGGCGCTGACGAACTGACAGACACCGCCGAGTTTTCGTCAAAACAAGCGCTTTCATGCTAACCCATTAAACAAATTACTAAAAAGAGGCGATGTAGTTTTGGGCAAGCCCTAGATGAAGAGACGACTTTTGCGCTTCACGGCGTTTTACAGGAATCACGAGACCTGATTTGATTAATACTGGCCAGAAACTTTTTTAAATAAGATTCATATGAAGAAAGGGTGCTTGTTGCAATCAATATAGGGTATTTTGTGTTTCATTTGTACTCTTTCTTAGATATTATCGTTCCCCATAAACAGTCTTCTTCCTGATATAGATTGGATTTCTTGCGGTTACACACTGAGCGCAGTAATTTATACTGATATGCAGCTCGCAAAATTGCTTTCGCTGCTCAGACTAGACAAAGTGTAATTTGACATTGGCAAACAAATTTTAAGATTTTTGCTCCGGTTTCTGGATTCGTTATTACAATTTGGTGTAGCTAAGTGACATCGCTAGCTAATGTAGCCGAACGTATATACTCTGGCCACTCTACACGAAAGCTGGTGTGTTAGTTTGTTTCTACAGAACAGAAAGAAAGCCAATTACGGCGAACAATAGAAGAATCCGAGCGTACAACGAAGCTCAAGATGCGACTAAAATTGAAAAAAAACAAAAACAAATAGTATTGCGATGTGAATAATTTTTTACTCCCTTATTGTCCCAGTGCACATCATATTTTTTTTATTTTGGTCGTATTTTAAGCTTAGTTTGATTGAACTTTTTATTAAAGTGTCGCCTGTTGGACAGAATCACTTCTCCGAAGCGCTCGACTTTGTAATGTTGTGAATCGACAGGGAAACAACGGCATTTCGCTCGTGCTCTCAGTCAAAGCACACACAAGGCTGTCGTGACCCTACCTTTTTAGAAATAAGAATAGCTGTCATTTAATGCTGACTGTTTCAAGGAGCTCAGTCGGGGCTTGCATAACAAAATGACGGGACAAGTGTTAGGGCACTTTGCAGCCTGGCTAACTATCCCAACCAATCACACACCGAGTCGAATGTATTCTGTCATGTAAATATTAACACGGGATCGCTTCTTTAAAGACAATGTTAATATTTTTAGCTTGCTTGTTTATACCTTGATATCGTGTTCAATTAACCGCCTGTACTGATTTGCTACCTGTTAATGTTACACAAACAAGTGCATTTTTGATTAACATTAGGCTGAACCTGCTATAATTCTTCGGCCCTGCAAACTGCTTTTGTGAACAAATACATACATACATACATACATACATACATACATACATACATACATACATACATACATACATACATACATACATACATACATACATACATACATACATACATACATACATACATACATACATACATACATACATACATACATACATACATACATACATACATACATACATACATACATACATACATACATACATACATACATACATACATACATGCATACACACATTAAATACATAAGTCTACAAATCAATACATAACTACATACATAAAACATAGAATATGGCAAATTACTAGGCAATCGTGTTGCACACGTGAAGGGTTCTAGCATCACAAACGCTTAGCGATAATCTGAGTTCCCAGACGCCAGACGCCTACGTACACGGCGCTCTTCATCAGATAGTTTAACGCGTACCATGTACACACTTGATGGTCGTCCCTATAATGAAGCGATACTTCCGCTAATCGGGCTGACAAACCTGGCGAGCATCCAGGGCCTTCAGTACTCTTGAGCTCCTCTTCCTCAATGCTCACAGGTGGTTGAGCGCCTCCTCGCCAGCCTCACTTTTTCTTGCCTACCCATTTGGTCGCATGACCTCGCCATTAACCAATCAGCGCCGAGCACTCCCTTCTCCTCTCTCACCCGTCAACCAATCAGTGTCGAGCGTCGCGGCCACGCTTTTATCTAGGCTTCAATTTTGTCTGGTCATCACAAAATGCCGCAAACCTGCTCAAAGAATGTTTCATGTTAAAATGTTCACGTTTTAAAGAGACGACAACATCTAAAAACTTGAGGGATTAAGCTTTGAGGAACCTTCAGTGCAAACTCGAGTCCCTCATGAATACAAGCGAAAAGTAACATCAACTTTTTCTTCTTCTCAAAATTTCTCCACCTTCCGGAGCCAATATATAAATAAGTGCATCGTTCAATAAAGATGCAAAAGAAAGCTAACCCAAAGGGGCTCATGACCCATCTATGATCCTTCCCTTAATTGGAAGCCGCAAAGTCCTTGTTTTTTTGTTTTTGTTTTGTTTCACCGTTTTGGAAGTTTCGGGCAGATATTCGTCTTCTTACCGTCTTAGGTTTATCCAATCAGGAACGCTTAGTTTAATTACGCGAGAGTTTCGATGACTCCACAGGAAGAACTTTTTAATCCCTTTTCTTTTATAAGTTTGTTTCGCGGATCATCGAGGAAGAAAGTGAGTTTTGCTTTGCGCAGTTCTTTCAAATGCGAGGAGAGCGAAACTTTAGCGCCACATATTTAATCATTACGTCGTTTTCAGGGTAGCAAAGCACACGTGTAAGCCTTTGATACCAGGTAAATGACACGGATTTCCTACTGCTTTTCAGCAACAGGAGCGGTTTGTAACCTAGTTCAAAGAAGAACTAGTTATTGTGGTTGCTGAAAATGCGATTAATCGTTTACTTTACAAGTATACCTAGTGAAAACAACAACAACACATGAGAAGATTTAACATCATATTTGAACTTACCTACATCTTATACAACTTATACCAGCTCTGGCATGTATCGTGGACAAGATATATTTTATTTTATTTTCATTTCAAATAGAACGGGCAGCACACACAACTTGAACGACACGACGAGAGGTTATTTTACAATTGCTGCGGACGTCCCACCTTAAGTGGGAGGTGTGCAGCAACATTTAAAGAAAATAAAAACAAAACTTAACATTGGGAAACAACGGTCTGTAGACCGAAGCAGTGTTACAAGAATGTACAAAGTTTAAGCCTTTTCGTATTGCTTCGCCACGCCTTACACTAACTTGTGTGTTAGTCTCATTCATGCGAGGACGCAGATGAACGCCTCAAAAACCTTTATTCATAGAGCTAATATAATAATCTAGAGGGAAAGGTCCCATGCATCGGGGCTGCTTGGGAACGGTGGGGCATAGGCGCGGATATCGGCGGCACCAGTTGACGGTCCCGATTAGCCCATATCGCAGGCGAATTGATATGCACAAAAAAGCAGCAAAACATCGCCTGTAAGGTCTGTACTTTGTTCTTTTCTCTTACCTTGCAGAAAAATACCGGAATCACGCGTTGTATAAAACTAAAGTTGACAAGCGCTCGAGCAACTTCATCTCGTCGAGGCAAAACGAACACGCCTAACATTTTGTGTGCTTTCGTGCTTTGTTCCTCTGTCGGTCTCTTTCTGGTTTTTTCTCTCAGAATCCCCAATGTCAGCACTCATGATTTGCAGCGTTCTGCTCCCGCTTTTGCCCCTTCCCCCTCTTCTTTTATCGGTGCTAAGAGAAAGGGCTGGCGAGAACGTTCGCCGCACCAACGACAGCGAGCGTAGCAAGCTTTTAAAGCATGCACCCCTGCACGCCATCCGCTGCTTTACAACCATTATACACGCCAGCAGGGCGGGACAACATATTTTCACGCCGCCCGGTCGTTTAAGTGGTTTGGGTCTTGCCTTCCTCCCTTCGATGAAATTTCCGGTCTTCAATAAATTCTGTTTAATATAAAAACAAAAATAAAACCGAGGAGGCACCGCAAATAAATTGAAATAAGGTTTACGAAGACAAACACGTCGAAATAATTTATTTATTTATTCATTTATTTATTTATTCAGAGTACCTCGCATCGCCTTACAAAGGCATTATTGCGAGGAGGGGTACAAATACATTTGAGATAAAGTACAAACGTACAAAAAGTACAAAGAGCAAAAGATTACGTTTTCTAGCCCAGACACGTATCTGGGACGGCTCCAACTTTAATGCGATACAAACACCTGTTTGCATCGAAACGCAACATTCAACCAACTACAGCCAGTCCTCGATCCTAGAACTGACTAGCGTAAGGTCTTAAAAAAGAAATGTAAAACTCGTCTAATGTTTAGCGAGGTACGTGAGACAGTGTGGGCGTGCGTAAACACTTTCCTGTTTCACGACCTAACATTCGATTTTCAAGAGCAATCAATTTCGTCGCGCTGCCGGCTGCGAACGACTCTTTCTGGTGTTAGTTTCGTTTCTAACCATGTCTTTCTTTCTCTCTGTCTCTCATTGTCTTTCTCTCTATCTCTCTCTGTCTCTTTGTTTTTGTTTCTGTTTCTGTCTCTTCTCTTTGTCTCTTTCTGTCTCTATATCTCTCTCTCAAAACCAATGCATATCACTACGCTGCAAATCAACACCACATAAATAAGAAGCGGTGGTGCTGAAATTTCTAACGTTTCGTGAGGACCAGCTCAGGTTACATATTGAACCCGAGTTCTGTGTCAGAGTTCAGCCTGGGAGAGGTGTTTTGATTGATTAGACGCGAGTTCCAGACGAACGGTAACGTAGCACTCGCGTCCAATAAGTGCCCCGCCACTGGCCACGAGTAGGTGATGTAGAAATTTTGCCATTGAGACTTTCTATCTACGCGTGCCGGTGTTCAAACTTACAACTGAATCTGAAGACCTATACAGGACAGCAGAGACAACGCCCGCCTCGTTTGTCAGCTTCATGTAAACAGCCATTCGTCACGTCATTCACTCATGTTGTCTGTTGTTGGGAGTAACTATACAGACAAGATAGATGCTAGTAGAAGATATCTTTGGTCGTACCATAGCCTGTAAGGCAGGTTCACCAACTCATTAGCGCGAATTACTTTTAGAGCGACATGACATCTGCTTAGAATATAAAGAGCAATACTCTGTGGCGAATCAGGCATATTAGAGGCAATTAGAAAGAAAATTGCCATATTTATGATCAAATATTACGTGAAATATTGGTGAGCATATACATGTGCCCGGAACAAGTTGCTATTCAGGGTTTATGCGGTTCTCTATGTGAGAATGCACTGGCAGTGGCAACATGCGCTGCTGTTTAGTGCTAGCCGAAAGGGGTAGAATGCCGTGCGGGTGGCTCTGGCACGCTAAGCTATGAAAACGACTGCCACACACTGCAACAAAAGGAAATATGGCGGTTTATTCCGACCTCTCTTTTAAACAACCTAACGTGCTCGGGGCTTCGCGCGTGGCTCTTGTTCCGCACAGGCCTGAACGCCACTGGACTAGCTCATCCTGTCGCATCATGTAGATGTGAGTTTATAAGCACTGACGCAATTAAACTAACATCGAAACGCGAAGGTGTTCTGACGCTACAGACACACTAAAGCCACCCCCGCCCCCCTCCTCGTCTCTCCTCCACATCCGCACACATAGACACACACGCTCAATGTATTCGTTCGGACTACCCTCCCTGGTGCTTTGTAATTATCTCTTGCGTGCCTCGAAATTTCCTTGTTTGGTCATCCTGACAGAGTCTGCTCCAGCAACCATTCGACTGGCAAACGAGATTCGGGCTATTCTTCTCTGAAGTTCCCGCTGTTTGGACCGTCGTATTTAGGCTATCAACATTCGGTAAACAATGAATGTATTCGGCGGCCGCGTTCCTGATTGACTGTCTTCTCTTCGCTCGTAATGGCTCTGTTTGCTTTGAGCGGGATGATTTGAGAACGCTGAGATTTGAATAATGAATGAGGTTTTATTAATGGTAATGTTACAATGTTTTGGGAGCAAGAGACAAGCCATCTTTACGATGATGTTTTTAAATTCGTATTCCCCGCCTCGGGCTCTTGACCTCCACTTATTGGCGACGTGCGTGGCCAAAAGTATCGCTGTCATCGGCCTTCCACGATGGGTCAAACGCTCACTATGACGTCTTTAGTAGGATGAGTTGGGCTCTCATCGACGGAAATAAGAGCGAAGTCAGACTCTCAACTTCGACGGTGCTGACTCAGGAACCTGATGACCAGGCTTCTACCGCACTTTACGCACATTCGAACATGTCGCTCGGTACAAATGATCTCGGTCATGACGTCAGGGATGGGAGCCACAAAAAGACGCCACCGAAAGGTCTCGTCGCCAATAGAGAGTATTCACTGGCAGCCATGGCTGTGCGCGGCTGCTGAGCGCGTGCTGACGACGAGCTTCCGCAGTTCTTTCGCAACGTGCGTTCCGCAACATCAAGATGTGCCTGTCTTAGCAGCCTCTAAACGTCGCCCTCAAATATGGACACCATTGCAAGCGTGGTGACTGGCCACCGCCATGACACTGCTCGTGCGGAAAGCCGGGGTAATTAAAAGCTTGTCAAAGCTATTCACGTGCACTCTGCACGAGCTTGCACGTATGGGGCACCAGTCGGGGCACCATGCTCGGAACTAGTCTACTACTCCGTTTCACTTTAAGTATGAGCGTGGCAAAAGCTAAAGAGCGAGGCTCCGGGCTTTCAGCGTCCCTGCCAAGCCCGCGCGCTCGTGCAGTGCAAGCATTGTTGAGGGCCACATGCTCGCGCTTGTAGCTTCGGCTTCGCTTTCGCCTAAAGTGAAACGGAGTAGGTACTCGCGACTTCCGCGATAAGCGCTTTGCGAAGTAGCGACAGTGACTGATGTGTTGACTCCCTCTCCCATTGGTCCGTGCCTGCGTTCCGTTTTCAGTTAGGAAGAACATGGGGATTGGACTCGACCTCACTCTTGAGTAACGGTTTGGCACCTTGGCGTTCGAAAACCTACCCGCGTACAGAATTGTTCTTTCTGGATTGTCACGTGACATGACCCGCCGGAGTAACTCGGAAGATTTCAAACACAGCCATGGTGGGCGAGTTAGGAAGAACATGGCGGACCGCGTGCTAGCAGACGACAGAAGCTCAACGCAGAAAGTAAATAAACGAGTGCTCCTAAAGGGGTACGGAAACAAAATTTGTGCAGTTATTTATTTGCTTAGATGTGGTCAATGCTGTGCCGACAGCCCAGAAACACTTTTCTAGATTAGTGTATCTGGGCGGCCAGTAGAAAAAGTAAAAAAAAAACTAATTTCAAAGCGAAATAACAAATTTCAGGATAGCGCCTGGTGGCGGTCTGTGAAGCTCCCTTTGAATGCTGCCGTCACCGGCCTCCAAAAAAGCAGCGCCAGTTCGCGGCAATATGGATTGTCCGTTGAGTTACTTAGTCCTGAATGTGACTTGGCGGGGGACCTATCGAGTTGACTACGTTGTATATGTTAAAGCTTCCACAGTAGCTTCCGCAACGTGCAGTCCACACCATCATGATCGCCGATCTTTGCAGGCGATATGTAGGACCTTGATCTGAGGACGGAGCTTCCAATACGCTTTTGATGGGATGTAAAAAACGCAAAACAGTCGTAGATTTTTTTTGCGCGATTTATTTTTGTTGTTGTTTAAAGATGGAGCTCATTGGATGTCATATACAACTGTTCATGACACAACCGCAACGCGCTCTTCATCCTATTGCGCTGCTGTAGCGATGCGCTAGCTTCAGTGGCGGAATTACGAAATAAGATACTTAAAGGCCTGGCAGACAGCGCCCGCATGTTTTATCTGTAATGAGCCCAAGTATACATGTATACAAATGTCGCGACCACTGCTATCAGAAGAAATAATTATCGAAGCATACGGCTATTATTGCGATAAAACACACAACCGAGTATACTTAGTCCAGTAAAAAGCGAAGCCCTCTCGAAGCGTTATTAGAGTCCTCTCTTTTGCCTCTTTTGTTTTCTTCTTTCTGTGTTTCTTTTTATTAATGCGAAAGCATTAACTCTCCCATGGAGCGGGCCGACGTCATCAGCTTTAAAGCCGCTCCAAACGGCACCTTAAATCCTTTCTCCAAGTGAAGCCAGCTTCCAGCTATGAAACACGCGAAAAGTCTAGCCAAACGGCACCTAGTTTCCCCGATCCCAAAGGAACGGATAAAGCTGATAGATTTCGGCTTCGGTCCTATTGGCTGGCACGCGTCCACGAGGCTCCCATTGGCCGTTGCGCCTCAGTTTCAACGACCGCCACCCCATGGCGCTGCGTGTCCGCGAGGCAGCGGCTCCACTGCTCCACGCCCAAGGTCAGCGCGCCAAGGAGAGCGCGCGCGCTCGACCGTCGACGCAAGTACGCCGCAGACGAAAGAAGGAGCGGAAGAGCGGCGTGCATGCTATCGCATTTACAACTCATAAGAAGTGCTTAGGTATGCCTCGAGCTTTTTATTTCACAGTTGAGTTGCGTGGCCATAGGAGCTCGCGGCGCAGGTGTTTCGCAACAGGCCCGCTCTTTTCGACCGTGGCACGCTTCGCATACCAAGGTTACGTTAGAGTTAGCCTCAGTGAGGCTTCAATTCGCCGTTAATGGGGAATTTTCGCAGAGCGTTAACGTGTTCCGCGAGTCACAGTACCGGAGCCTTTGAAGCATGCTTTTAAGCGCGCGCCCGCAGTCGCGGTATCACTGCGCACGCGCTAAAATCATGCATGCTCAAAGGCTCGGTAGTGCGCGGAACATGTAACGCCTTGCTAAAATGTCTCTTAATAGGGACGTTTAGCAAACCGTTACCATGTTCCGCGTGCCACACAACCGGAGCATTTAACGCATGCTTTAAGCACTCGCCCCGGAGTCACGGTATCACTTGGACGCGCTTAAAAAGCATACTTCAAGGCTCCGGTAATGCGGTACTCGAAACACGGTAACTGTTTGCTAAAAAAAGCCCCAATGACACAAAAAAAGTTGAATAATTTAATATATAAAGGCAAGCCCTGGATGTTATGACAGCAATATTGCTTCGTCTTTTGTCGTTGTTGTTGCAGTATTTTCAGTTTCCACGCCGCAATCCTTTGTCATTTGTTTCTCTCTTTTTTGTTAATACTTATTTATGACGACTGTTTCTTTAAGCCGCGTTCAAACTGCTTATTCCATGCATCATACAGACGACAGTCTGCAGACACTGTCTGAGAAGCGTTTTTTTCTTGTATAGACCAACTCGACTTTCTGACGTCACGCTACTGTGGTGGCGCTGCTGTCTGTACTGCGCATGCGCAGATGCTTTGCCTCGCGCGAATCTGATTCCTGTCAGATTGGTCGTACAATGACTGTCTGCGATCATTGTTCGAAGCATATGAAGCAAACCCGCCTAATTCGAACATGCGTATGGGGCGTGTCCGCGGATAATTTTGCCACTATGTCCGCAGAAGACTCCGTGTCTTTTTTGTATGTTGTACGAACAGCGTGACTGCGGTTGAAAATTTCGGAGAGGCATGTTTTTTGGGGTCTTTTTTCCTGACTTGGCAATCGTGTTTTCAGAAAAAAATATTGCACGCGAAAAACAAACAAAAATTGGTATATCTTAATCTAAGGCGATTGTGATTTCAATGGCTAAAACACTCGACCCTTCCCACGTTTCGAGCGCGCAGCGTAATGTAATTTTGTTTTTGTTTCATATATGACGTATGGAAAATTGACGGAGCACAGGCCTTCTGACTTGCTTCAGAACGTTCCCGAGGCGGAACGAACAGAAAAAAGAACTCGCAAAACAAGCGATTTTGGAAAATAAACTAAGCATTTTTTTTTCGAGCGCGCGGCGAGAGCTAAACCTAATAATCCTCCCCGTGGACGCCACTTGTTCGTCGGTGGGGTGTCGAGCTCCTTATTTTCGGCCACCATTTTCTGCGGATTAAGTTTCTCTCTTTTTTGCTTTTTGCGAATAATTTTTGCTTATTTTAGACACAGAGAGAAAGAACGGTGCTTACAACGTTCGAACTATTTTATTACTCGGACGAAATATTCGAGTCAGACGGTATTATCCACTTCCTATGCGAGATTAAATTACAACATAATAATATGATATACTAATAAAAATAAAGCGGCGTTGGTACCTGATCATTTTCAAGCGCACGTTTTATCTTACGTAATTTAGACATTTGAAAGGCGTGTTCATTTTATTTTTTTGAACGGGTTTACCTTTTTTTCCGTTGGCAAACATACATTGTTTTTCTTAACTTCTCTGTTGCAGAAATTTTTGTATGGTTTTTAGAAAGTTTTACTGCTTCACTTTATTAACGAAGTTTTCTGCTTGAACGAGGACACCCAGAAAATCAAATCAAAAGGAACAATAGTCTCTGAGTTATCGTAAAACAACTTTTCTCTTGTCCGACTCCCCTGTGTAGAATGAAACTACTCGACGCAGTTTAAAAAGCGCAAACACCAACAGAGGCGGGGCTGCTGTGCTTCGGGAGTTCAGGAACACATTTCAGGAAACACATTTCAAGAAACACATTTAAGGAAACACATTTGAGGAAACGAAACGCCATTACTTCCGTCCTCGAGTATCAAAACCTCTCCGTGTATCTGAAGGGACTCGACAGTTCCTCCTGTCTCTACACGTCCAGTTATGTTGGCGTTGAACTTCCCAACACAACGTTTAGGAAAGGAGGCCTTAGTGCTGGATTTGTGACGTCACCTACTGAAGTCCAGCGAGGGGCACAAGCTGGAAAACCAGTGCGGCGTCAGCGTTCGGTGCAAACCCGTGTCCAATGTTTGAGAACGCAAGGAACAGCCTAAAGCTGACGTATTACATACGTGTCTCCAATCTGCGCCTTGTGCTGGCCTTCGGTAGGTGACGTCACAAACCTAGCACGATGGCCTTGGCATCTATGGTTCTTTGCAACTCAAGAAGGTAGGGCGAGGGTAAGGATGGCCGCGGAGGAGGAAGCAGACGGAACGCTAAAGAGAGAAGGAGGTTTCCCCTCTCTTCTCCAGCGTTCCGTCTGCTTCCTCCTCCCCGGGCCGTCTTACCCTCGCCCTACCTTCTTGAGTTGCAACGGACATTAGGTGATACTATGCGGAGAGCAAGTCGTCTGCTTCTTGCGCAGGAGTTGCGGTGACGTCAGAAGGACGCCGAGCTCTGATTGGCCGACTGAAAAGAAATAGGGGGTAGATCAGCCAATAAGAGCTCGGCGTCGTCCTGACGTCACCACAACTCCTGCGGAAGAAGCAGACGACTTGCTCTCTGCATTGGCCCTGCACGCTGAAACGTCTCGCTTCTTACTTCCCTCTTAATCTCTGTTTCTTTTATACCCCTTTTCTTTTTTCGCTCGCTCGTATGCTGGAAGAGAAAGACGCTAAGTGTATTGTCACGCAGGAAACCGCGTACATAATATGCTCTGCCTATAAGAGAAGCATGCCCGTTAAAAATCAAATTCGGAACTGCGTCATTATTGTGTCTTGTATATGAGAGGTGTTCCCTTATTGTCCCTAACTAAATGTCAATCGTCATCGCAGTTGCTGCATGTGTTAACGAACTGCTAAGTATATGGCTTGCGCGCATAGGTCACTTTTTTGTGGCGATGCAATCAAGGCTAAAAAAAAGGCGCGTTTTTTTTAAATGTTTTATAAAGTTGTTTTTGAGTTAAACAATTTTTCTCAGCTCCTTTATGTCTGGATAATTTTTAACTCGAGTTTACCGTTACACAGCTCCCCTTTTACGCTGGCAGCCAGAGCCACTATTCTGCAGAGGCACAAGTTTTTTCGGTGGAATCAGTGTTATTCATATACCTTTTAAACTGTCGAATTACATATTTGTTTGCAGACTCCAAGAGCAAAGTTCCGTGGTGCTACGCCGATTGCTGCTAACAACCAACAGAAGAAAAAAAGGATAGCCGAATGTGTTTCTAGGGCTTCGAAGAATGATTCCGCTCGACAACGTTCACACTAATCAAGTCGCCTTCCGTTGAAATAAGTTGTTCCTCGTAAGCAACGAATGTAGTTGAACAGGCAGTGCATCCTCTGTTGAAACTTGCCACTGCCTTTGTCAAGCAGGCGAATGCTTGAACGGCAGGGCCTGCTCGTGTTGGCACCTTATTGTGTGACTCACCTGACAGTAAGCCGGTCTCTCTAAATTACGCCCCTACAATCGAATCAACCGTTGCACTTTCTCGCGTACGGCCCAAACAAACTGTTCGCTTCGGGTTTCGCCAAACGAAAGTAGGCGCGTAGCGTCTTCATGTCCTTCCAAATCAAACATTGTCGAAATCGGAGGCAACGCACGTATAAATCAAGCTGTGAACCCAACTATCTTTTCGTGTCTGGAATTGATCAAGAGGATCCCCGTACCTCCCCTTGAAGCTTCCTCAGTTTTTTTTTCTTGCTACCTTTTAACCCCTTCTTTTTTCTGATCGTCACCCTTTTTTTATTAAAATACACACACACACACACGCACGCACACACAAAATGCACAATTATTTCCGCGGTTTCAAAGTGCCTTTAACGACGAACGCAAAAACTGGAACATGCGGGATCCAAATTGCCTTTGACGTTTTCGTACTGCATGTCACGCTGCAAGCCGGTATGCGGAAACTATTAGTCAAATCATAACAATTTAGAAAGATAAGTCGTACCGACAAAAGGGTCATTACTGCAATCAACAAAGCGTCTCTAATCTAAAGCCGCGCTTATCAGTCTTCTACGCTCCGAGCAACAGGGAAGTTTAATAGCAGCTTAAGACCCCAAAACTTACCATAAACCTTTCGATCCTAGCATCACCGGCCCTTCCGCGCCCTTAAACATGGCCCGCTTAAAAACAAAAAATAAATAATTTTGGCTTTACCAAAAAACGATGCATCCAGGCTCCAACTTTAGAACATGTACTACATCAAGCCGCTTTCATAAGCGCTTGCGAGCAATTTCGCGCACTTGTTAGACCACGAGATTTCGCGTTCCTCGCTGTATACGCACACGCCACACTCGCAACCAACCCCCGGAGCGCGTTGGATGAGGGGCGGAATCGCTTGGCTCCCTCCCGTTTCTAAATTAAGCTGTCGTGTGTTTGAAAACGCTCTAGGTGAAAATAGGTGAGCTTACGTTATTAGTGTCTGTCGAAACACTGCACAGGGTCGCTTTATTAGGCGGAGCCAGAACGCTCTAGCTTTGGCCGAGTTAACAATGGGCTTCATCTACACATATGAGGCTTTTCTGCTCGACATTTTTGTTTCTCAGCTGTTATGATCTTCCTACCAGTTAAGATGCTGATGTGGTTGAAAGCTGACGTAGGGCGTCAGTGGCCGATATCGTCAAATTGTAGACAGGTAAAGCTTCCCGTGATTTCCTCAGGATTCGATCAGGGGTTCGCTGAGTGTGAAGCGAGTGCGCTACCATAGAACCGCGCCAGCTGCTTCAACGCTCCACGAACCTAAGTCGCACATGTTAAGGACAGATGCGGGGACGTTGTATACCACGCCTCCTAATCATCATGCCGTGTTCGTTAGGGGGCTTTAGGGTGTATGAACTAAATGAGCGTGTCACCTTCCGAGCAGACAATGACGATGGCTCCTCCTCGTAAGGTACCGATCGCCACAGAAGAGGCGGAGCGCATTAGTGAAAGGTCATCATAAGGTTATCACAAGTTTACTGCAGCCTGCATAAGGATACACTAGGGTTCGATAAGCTGTCACGGGTATAGCTGTGACTGCGCTATGAATTCTAGGCAGAATTCATCACTCTTGGCAAGAACGGTCATAGTTCTTTATATTTGCATCACATAATCAGAAAAAGAAATAAAAAACGAGGGACATATCATGCGAACGTTGTGTTTTATAGACCATATGCGAAAAGAAGCGCCATCTAGTGTACTGAAGATCAATTATCAAGTTTCTTCCATATTGGAGGGTTCCCGTACCGGTAGTTTCGCCCGAGGGACAATGGTCCCGGCATAGTGAAAGTTGTAGAACTAAAACATGATCACTTGCTGCAAGTCCAGTACGAAATCTTCTTAGAACGTCTTTGATAAAGACCGTTCACTAACCTGGACGGCCCATTTCGCTGCTTCAGTGATGAGCCTTGCGACCTCGTCGCCGACAATTCCTTTTCCAGAATTTTGCGGCTGTCTTTCTTTTCTTCTTTGAACCGAGACTAAACAGAAACCCGTTGAGTGCATGAATAAAGCGTCCTAATATTATGAAAATCGAGTTAAATGCAGATGCGCCTTGTCCACAACTGAAAGATGTGAGAAAAAGAAAAGAAAAACTATATGGCGGCTTCCAATGGCATGATGATGACAGCTGGAAAGAATTTTTCATATGGCCTATTTAACCGCCTTCTTTAGTCAAGAAACGAATGAAGGCCTCCGATGTTTTGCAAATGTGTACCTCTATTTACAGTGCAAGGTTGAAATAAAAAAAGTTATGTCTTTTTACATTGAAAGTACTTCACAATTAGCCGGTATGTTGCTACGTCAAAACCAATACTTTTTCAAGCTGTTATGTCAAGTACTGAACTATCTAAAATAGTGTGCATCGGATACGTCACAGAATCAATTTTACTGACGCATCTCAAGGATAGTCCGGAAATTAGTGTAAAAAAAGTTTCCTAAGCAGAAACAGTGCACTGTCTCCAAAACGTCACAGCTGAAAACCTCACACTTTATGATGAAAACACACGAACCATCTCACATACTGTTTTTCTTTTTTAATATTTCTAGCACATTTTTTAAAGAGATATTGCACAGCTAAATCCCGCACCCATTCGAAGAAAAAACAAACACAACTAGAACTAGTCTTTCTTTGGGGGAAAAAACACGCTAATATAAATCAATAAAAAGCCTTATTGTCGGTTCTTATCAGTCTGCCCGATAGAAGTAGACACACGGAAAAAAGAAGTTTTGCTACATTTCACTTTTGTTGAGGCAATACAGACGCAGCTTCGCCGCACCACTTTCTTGTGCGACCTTCCGCCGTATAAAACATTATGCAGTTCCACGTTCCACGTCTTGTACGGTTTGTATTTTCTTGCCCATTTGGAATAAAAAGACGCGAGGTAATATTTATCATGCTTCCGAGTACCCACTTCTTGCGAGCTTTCTCCAGCCAGGCATGACAGTTGTTGGTACTCTAAAAAGGCGCATTGAAACAAGCAGATACAAACCTGTTACGTAGATCGCTTTGGAAGGCAAAATTTCCTCTTTTCTTTTGCTGCTTTGGACGCCGAAATATGAGCAGCGTCTGCTCAATATTTTTGAACATAAAAGTGTCCCAAAATACTTTTTACAGTTTTTTATACTTACATACATACATACAATTGATTACATGAATTATCCAGGCCCGCAAAAGCACGCGTGTGCTTGTGGGCGGGGAACTGTTACAATGAATATGATGCTATCACTCTTCAACAAAACAAAATTACTACCGGCACGCTTTCGGTCTCAGAAAAAAAAAAACACGTTATGGTACATGTTACAAACCCAACAAGTTATAAACAAGGCGTGAAGTTGGGCTAGTTGGTTCATGATGCAAACTCGGAAACAGCGCGAAAAAAACAAGGGACAAGAACGAGAAGTGAACGAACACAACGCTGACTGGCAACTGAAGTTTATTCCTGCGAGGAACAGAAAGGAAAACATAAAAGATGCAAGATAGATAAAACATAATCCACCCTCTTGAGGCATGCCCGAGCACTTAAACAAATCTGCCGAATTTCTCAGATGAAAGACACTTCGTCATCCGCCAAAGCCACGGACGGGGCATTAAGATACGTGTCCGCTTCGTAAGTAGAAATAAAAAACGCCTCATCAACAATACAAACTCTCTAAATCTAAAACTGAAAATCACATGAAAACACAAAACGACGCACAGACAAAGAAAAAGAAATTACAGGTTGGAAATTCGGTTAAGCAGCAAAGTTATTGCACCACTGTCTCAGATCTCTCTTAACAATCCTAAGTGACTGCAAATCCAGAAGTCGATCTGGCAACATGTTATAGTAATGTGAAACATAAAAATAAGCCGTGCTCTTTTACCGTAGTTTGCTGAAAAACCCATTGGCAGAACGAAATGTTATATTTTACACAGGACCCTTTGCTTTTTTAGTGTTGGGTTCAAAACAAGCCCGCCATAGACCCTGGCACGTTTCTTGGCCCAATTTTTTACTAAAAGAGAACAACGCTTTGTAATTTTACAAGAAAAAATCGACCTGTGAAATACACCTTTAACGAAAAGTTTAGATTGCTACGTGCAGAGTTCGATTTTTACTGTTCATGTTAGGTCGAGCCTGGTGACTTGGGACACCCTTTATTACGTAATTTGCGATGAAAACAAAAACAAAATGCAGATATGTCTAGAAATCAGAATTTCCGACAGAGAAAAGGAATATGTAGCGGGGTCTTTCGTTTGAAGAAGCATGATCTACAAATTTGCATGCATTGAACAAAGCCCCTTTTCCTTATGCCGACAACAGCAACAAGAACTATACCTCGTTTCAGTTGAAGTCCAGAGACAACCAACGCTACTAGCTAATGGGACCAATCAAGTAGAGTCAAAAGCGCAAGTCACTGGGTCTTCCCTGTTTATGGTTGATTCAGCGATGATAGAACACGCACAGAATCGTGAAGATGACAATGGGGGTGTGCTTTTGACGCAGTTTGATCGGTCCCATCAACTCATAGCGTCGACTGCGTCTTGACGTAGGGGAAACGAAGTATAGTGACATCGCGCGGCTTCTATGAATAAGTAAACAAACAAAAAACAACAACAACCAACAAAATATCTTGCCAGAAATGTTTTTTATATACAAGTGTAAGAAATTAGCTTGAAATGATACATCCTTGTAATAGTAATAATAATAATAATAATAATAATAATAATAATAATAATAATAATAATAATAATAATATATATATAATAATCTTTATTTTGGGTGCCCAAAAACAACCACATCGGTCTTCCCCTTGGTGCACCACACAAACAATAAAACTAGCAAACAAACAAAAAATCCTAACCACACATAAGGTTAAGAGACAAATGTAAGATTATCCAGATGGCGACGGTACATTGTAACAGCTGCAGATATATCAAGGTGGGGTGGAGCGATGGCGTTATATAGTGACTGAGTCCGAGAGAGAGGTGAGGCATTGCACAACGAGTGAATATATAAGCAAACAAAATGTCTGGTTAGACGTGAAGGAACATGAAAGTTCACCCTTTCAAAGAGTTGCGGAGAATCAAATGCACCATTAGAAAACTTGTGCAGAAAAACAAAGTCTCGAACAGATCTTCTGGTAGATAGAGGTTAAAGTGAAAACATTTGAAGTATATGTTTATAATTATAGTAAACGCGCCTCTCAAAGTATCAATCGTAAACAATTCGGAAAACCTTTTTCTGAACATTTTCGATTGTTAAAGCCTGTGTCTTAGATATAGAGTTCCATATGACAGAAACAAACTCGAGTCGTGACCTCACTAGGGAATTAAAAAGGTGGATCAATGAAAGGGGTCGTTTAAAATTACGCGTCAAGCGAGATATTATTCCTAGTACTTTATAAGCAATTCCGACGAGTAAAGACACATGATTTTCGAAAGTTAAAGCACAGTCAACACACACGCCATGATCCTTTATGAGAGGTACACGTTGTATTGGCGATCCCTCGAGATAATAAGTAAAGTCAACAACAGCATGCCATCGGCACAAGGAAAGCACTTTTGCTTTTGCGAGGTTAAGCAACAATTGATTTTTTTACACCATTGAAGAATGGTGTAAAGAACCTAGCCCGAGCAAAATCCTGCTTTGCACGGAAGAAATATAATAAAGACTGAAACCTGGCAATACACATAGTTTTACAGTATAAGCAGGGAAGTTATCAGATAATCGGAGAAAGATATAGTTTCGTTTCGAGGGTAGAAAACTTGGAAATTTGAAAAAAAATGCTCATGCCGGACCATCTTCGTGTATTGTCAGAGAAATAACAAGCCTTGGCTACGCAGAGAACAACCGCGCAAGACAAAACCATATAAAACATAATTTCCATGAGTAGAAATTTGCAATTATAGATGCCTAACATTTTAAGCAGCTTGGGATCAGCCACGTTAATGATAACACGCGCACACACACACACACAAGGAACATAATTAGTTCTCAGTTCTCTGCGGTGGGACATTCGCTCATAGCGATGAGCAAAAATATATCGCCTTAGCTACGTTTTGAACGGTACATCAAAAGTATTTAAATAGTTTGTAAATTTGAACAAATGCACACTAAGCATAATATTGAAAAAGGTTACGGCGGAATTTTGTTTTCACTTATCTTAACACGGCTGAGACCAGAAACAAATGTAAATAAGAGCAGCTTTTCATGGTGTTGTTATTTCTGGTGTACTCATCATAGAAATGGTTTAATAATTCGACTTTTTAATTGAAGCGAAAGTGAGTGCTACTATTGCTTTTTTTGTCTACCATTAAAATATTTGTTTTCAACAATATTGTTCCAAGACAGTAGACATAGTTCTGAACGAAACGCGGTCAAGCGACCTGTTATGTTAATAAGGGTCGTAGAATCTCGCACTTATGGAATCACAAAAGTGTATTTTATTCGTGAGCCTTTCCTACTAACCCTAAGAGGCAGGTAATATCGATGCTTGCATTTTCCTAACGAGTTTCATAAAACGACTACTTTTATCCCAACTATTAGTTCAAAACACTGTTATGTATCAGAAATATACTGTAGTCCGCGAGGTATATTCATATTAGAAAATATATATGATGCGTCCAAAGTTTCCCCTTGTTTTACCCCAAGTTAGCTTAGTTCACAAAATGTAGTAGTAAATTAAGCTTTAATGCCTTTGCTATTTTTTGTTGCTCGCAACTATCTTCAATATGGTATACACATTATTGAGTCGCGCTTTCGCGCCAGTCCTAACACACAAATTAGCAGTTACGATATATTAAAGCGCTCAAGTTCCCTACTCAGATTTCGAAACCCTGCATGTTTTTGTTCTTCTAATCATTCCTTAATTATGTCAAGAACTAAAACAACTACACGCAGATCCCGGCTGTGCCGGAATTTATTTAAAACTTCATTACGTGCATATGTACTTTTTTTTAGCTTCCTATTTTTTGTTCTTGCGGAGCGTGCTACGGAAAGGAAATTTGTTAATAATACAAATTATTTTAATCACATTATTACCAAGAATGTTCTGTAACACCTAATAGTCCAAACGACACGTTTACAAGCAAAAAACAAAAACAAAAAAACGGCGATCACATTACACTGGAGGTGAGGTGGAGCGCCAGAGCTTAGCATCAGGCACGAGTCACGCCTTTCTTATAGACTCATAAATCAAATGAGACGCAGCAGGTCTCAGAAAGAAGCTCACTCATAATATTTCAAAATATAACTTCAGGCAATCTACAAACTGCCACGCGTTATTTTTGGATAAAGAGGTGACGCTAGTACGCCTATTTTTGCGTACGAAATGTTTTTCGGCACATTGCTCGTCGCTCCCTTCTTTACGTTCCCTTTTCTTCATTCAAAGTTTTTTTGTATTTATAATTGTTCTTTATTTTGCGATTTCTTTTATCAGAAGTTGCTATTTTGAAAACGATCCTAAATATTGACATATTGAGCACCCGGAAGAATAAAAATATATTTACGGCTCATAAAACTTGAAGCACAACATTTGTCCTTGCACGTGAAATGAGAAACCTCTAGAATAACAGTCATCAACAGATTACAGAGGAAAAAAGGACTCATAAATGAATAAGTAAGACAAAAAAAGAAAAGAGGAACCATAAAAGCCACCTACCAAGGAAGACATTTAGCGGGACCCATAAAGAAAATCCTTCAATCCTGTTTCAATCCTTGAAGAAAAGCCTCTTTCAGAAACATCAGTGCATTAAAGTCTCTATTGTTACGCAATTTTTCTTAACGTCTTTAATTTTTCAATGGAAAATAGTTCTAAATACATATAAAAAAACAACGTAACAAGCAAAACAGAGCGTGATATCTTGAAAAGCATTTAATCAAGGTACTTAAGACTATCACTCGTTGATGTTTCGGTGACTGAATGGAGCATTACTCTACAATTACACTCTAAAACAAAGTCGCTTGGTTAATATTTTTTTGTGTGTGGAATGAGCTGTTGCTTTGAATTTTTGACGGGATTTGTAATTCGATTTGAATCACGACCGAGGAAACTAAAGTAGAAAAATGATTACACGACTTTAAAGTAAAGAAAGGGTGCAGGAAAAATACGAGCTGTTGTAATGGGTCATGAGAGCGCGTAGCCGATATGCGGACCAAAAGCGTGCTCGACACGTGCCTGCAGCCTCCCGTGTTTGGTGACGCCCGATAGAGGGGCATGACCAACAGACCACTCGCTTGATCCCCCAAGCACCCCGTTCAATAGACCACTCGCTAAATCCCCCCAAGCGCCCCGACCAATAGACTACTCGTTAAATTCACCAAGCGCCCCGGCCCACACTAGAAGAATCAAGGGAACGGTGTTTCCACAGTTCCCTGCAAGGCGATTGGTAATTTCGACCAATTCGACACTTGCACACATTCGAATGTAATCCGGAGTCGTCCCGCATAACCGAAGTGTAGATTGCGGAGATCTGTCGTGTCACGCGTAAACATTTCTCGTCAATGTCAGCGTTTTTGGTACCATGCGTTGAATCCACCCTTCAACCTGGTCGAGCGGCAAAAATGTCCTCTAACATTATCATTCTCGTATAGCTTAAAAGAAGTTGATATTAACTTAGATACACAGAAAAAAATGAAATAAGCAGCCCCACTGACTCAGAGATAAATCCTGGTTTTTGCTTGCGATTTCCCGGCATTTTAAGCAATTTCTTTCAAAAAATAACAACCACGAGAATGACAATATTGTGTGAAATTTCTGCGACTCGGCTGCAGGCTGAAGGGTGTGGACTGCGTGCACAGTGTGAAAAACGGTGACGTTGGCGAGAAATTTTAAAAATGGTATGACAGGCCTCTTAATTTTACACGACGCTTATGCAGGACGACTACGGATTGGAGTCAAAAGTGTGTAAGCATCGAATTGGTCGCAATCACCGATCACTAGGGAGCTAAAGGAACACCGTTCCCACGATTCCTTAAGTGCGGGCCGGGGCCCTGGGGAGTTAGCGAATGGTCAATCCCACCTACAAGGCCTGGGTATCACGTCATCCTTAGCAAACCAGCCCCCTCCACCAAGCGGCGAGGATGCTGCAGCTCGACGCAAATTGCAGCATAGCGTCAGACGCACCTGTTGGTGGCGCCACCGCGTGCACGCGTCACGCTCGTCGGTAGACGCTGCAAGGTGCGCTGGCGCTGACACTGGTGCAAGGGACGGCGCTGCGTAACTCCACTGTAGGGATGATGCATGAGAGGGAAAGGTGAAGGCCCTCTCTCCTAGTTGATGTATTGGTATGATGCTCCTCGAACGGACCGTTCCACGTTGTTCCACGTGACTAGGCTAGTAAGCGACAATGCCGTCAATCTAGTGCTCGCTGGCAAAAAGCCGCACGCTCCCGCGTTAGGGACAAGTGTGATTTGCACAAACTACTAGATTCCCCTATTCTGGGAAAATACTTGCTCTTAAGTCGGACTGGACGGGTATTCACCAACTCATGTTTACAAACAAACCGGAGCGCCCGGAGCGCCCCTAGCGGACGCCGCCGGCGCCGCGCATGCGCGATGGGGGTGTGGGCAAGAAGCTCGCCGTCGCCCATAAACACACCATTGAAATGCGATGTTGTCGGCGTCAGTGTGAGTCCCCCTGCCCTTTTTCGCGTTCGAATTGTTGGTTCTACGTCTTCCTGGCGATGTCTGACTATCTTGAGCGGCGTCAGCGAAATTACCGAGGCTCGTTACACCGCAAAACTTCGCGTGAATAATGTGACATGTGGCGATTCATTCCGCGTGGACGCCACAGAATGTACGCTAAAGCCTGATTCGCATGATGAGATTTCGCTCGGAATTTTCAGTCGCGACGCCGCTCGGGCTGCAAAGCGTGAACCGTAGCTGAGATGGTCGACGTCGATACTGAAAATCGCAAGCAGAATCGGACCAACTGAATTAGGCATAACAAGTCGGTGATGGTCACTGGTAGCAATGATCAACATCTCCTTGTATCTACTGTTTACATCGAGCCTGCTTACCAACCTTCAAATTTAAGTCTTTTGAGGCCTGCCACTTACTTCTTATCGCAAGTACCGGGCCAACATTTGGTCTACGGACCGGCGTCGTCTAAGAGAGCAGACGACAAGCAGAAACGTTTGAAAGAGCAGACGACAGTTCGAACAATCAGGCGGCCGTTTGAACTTGAAGACGCACTGAACGTAGTCCGCAGGTGGTCCGCACAGCTTGACGGTTTTCTGGCGTTCATGTTGGAACAAAACAAATAAATCTGATGACCACAAGTATCCGTGAATTCAACCCAAAGTGCTTCCCGCCCAAGCAATCGTTGTCCGACGGCGTCTGCTTTTCCCTTTTCACGGCACATATCCAGATTCTCGGACGAACCGAGCACGTGAAAACTGACCTTCAAACCTTTCTCGACACTTTTGGTACGGCCCCAGTCGCGGCGTTTTGACGAGAAGGCAGGTTTTGTCTGGTTCCTTTCAAAACAACGCAGGAATACACGTCTGGCATGGGGACTTCTGCCCACAGCCCCAGACCGGAAGTGCGACCGACGCGCCACCACCGCGCCGTGACGTCACAGAGATGAGTTCGTGTATACCAAATAAGCGCTACTCCCCCCCCCCCCAAACAAAACAACAACAACAAAAAAACAAACAAACAAAAAACTGAGCATTAAAATACAACCAATTATTTATTTTAAAAAAGCAGTCCTTTAAACCTCATTACTACTTTGCGAGTGTGGTGCACTATCCTTCGAGCGCGCGTTCAAGTACCTGCTGCAGAATCTGCAAATTTCGCGGCCTAACCCCTGTGCATACATTTGCAAAAAAAAAAAAAGATCAACCTAATAGTAAAAGAAATATGTACCTACACTCCACCGCAGCCTCTAATAAAGTTTCGCTTTGAAAAAACAATAAACGATACTCAAGAACGCAAGCTTGAGTTGTTTTGTAACACTCGACGTCATGCTCTACTGCGCATTTGGAGCTCGGACGACCCAGCAAGCAATTAAACCTCCTCCTTCTCAAACATCAAACGTTCTGCGCAAATTACGGTTATCAAGCTTTTATTGTCACGGTTTTTCTCCCATTACCGTGAAATTTGAATGCAGGGCTAGATAAGTGTTACAAGCCGGCTATTTCAGAACCAAGATGGAGGCGTGCTACTCAGGAATTTAGACGGAATGATTTTAATTCTCTCCGTTGTCGGGACTTGGAGAGGCTCGATTAATTTTGCAGAAAGCAATTTGGTGGCTTATGCTTCCATCAATTTTGTGCAACGTTTTAGAATTTTACGGTGACAACACGGGTGGATGTGGATTAGTAAAAGTCTGAACAAATAAGAAACGCAATTGCTCTAGCTGGGTCAGCGTCTCCACAGTTTTTGTGTCTGCTGAGGCTACCCGACACGCTGAATACCGAAAAGGTTTCAGATGTAAAAACAAAACAAAACATTAAACTGCAAAAATGAAAGTGCTATTAAATTTAACGTCTAGTAGAAACAAAGTTCATGTTAAAAATATATACGTACGTTGCCGAAACCTTCCCAACTTACCTGCTTGACATTGGTATTAAATTGTCGGAAATACGAAGGGTAACTTTATATTTGTTCAATAAAATCGATGCAATCCTGAACTAAAACCGATCCCGTCTTAAGATATAAAATGCCAGTAATAATATTTTGATAAGGATGACGCCTGACATTTAAAATTTCCAAAGAGAACAGTATCAGTATTCAGAAAATGCAAGTAACTATGAAATAAATAAACTTTTAAATTAGGTGATTTATCGGCGGTTTTTTAGTTTGATTTTACTGCTCATGGAATTTCGGAGACGGAACGCGACGTACCGCCGCCGACTTTTCCGAAATCTGGATTTCAGAAGAAACCATGCTTAAAATGCCTTCATATCTCGTCAACTTCGCTGAAGCGTTTTAAAGCGTCCCTAAATTGAACTATCTCTCGGTTCATCTCGATTTCACCTTCTTATTAGATCAGCAGCACGTAAAACGAAGTAAGATATCAAGAATTCATATGCGTCTTCACATGGAAATAGAAAAGATATTTCCGACTTTCCCATTTCGTTTGACTCAACTTCGTTTTGAGTCGAAAACCTTAACCGTTGCAACCCACATCCCCAAGATGTCTCCAGCAAGTAAATACAAAAATGATGCAACGAAGTAAAAAGAAAATAAAACGATGAAAGTTGCTAGTAAAGAACCATAAGTGCCGTCGCAAATTGATACGATTTGTGATCCCCGATACTTTTCCCACTTCGTTGCGAATCCAATCACATTGAGGGGAGAGGTGTTGGGGTCGGGGTGTGAGGACTTTGAGGATTTTATATATCTTTCTTTTTTAATCGTAGTGCTTGCAATATATAATATATATATATATATAATATCAGTTTTTAGCAAAAATTTCCTGCTCAGGTAAGACCTGAATGTCACGTGGGAACGTCGTAAAGACATCCTGATCTACAATATTCGCAATATTAGATAAAGTTTCGGAGATCTCAGCCGGAACGTGAATTATCAACGAGTCCTCGTCTTTCGAGTAGTTGAATCGCACACTGCGACTTAGGCAAATTTTAGTTATCTTGCAGAATAAAGTAATATAAGCATCTTTGTCAATATTAAAAAAAGTGAGAAAACAGGTGCATTGATTATATGGGATTGCATGCTAGGATAAATTAAACAGATCCGCAGTTGAAATAGTCAAAATGATTTCATGTCCAGCTTCCGTTCAACTCTAATACCACTTGCAACAGCATATTCAAAATGTGCAACCTGCTCGTCGAGGCAAAAACAAACAAATAAACAAACAAAAAACATTACAAGTGCATTTTAGAGCGTCATACGTTCAGCACTTTAATTAAAATATCTTCATTTCTTGGCCTACCAGTACTAGATGTCCAGCTAACTTCACATAAATCCATTTTATCTGTTGACGTCTTGTTTAGAGTGAAAGCATGCATTCGGGAAACCATATCCTGAATAATAAAAACGTATTGCGAGATCCTGTCTACTTTTATCAAACCCACGATAATTTCCTACTAGGAAACATGTACCCGTGGTCGCCATTTACCACACGAATAACCTCACCTCTAAATGACAGTCCAACCCTTGATGTCGTAACCATTGGCAGCCAATGTGTAAAATGCAGGCCTTTTGAGAAGTGTGCTTCCCAGCAGAATGTCTCCCTATGAGGCAAAGCCCATTTCACATTGGGCAGGGTGACATTTAGAAACTGAGCTTGCTGACAATCGAAACACAAAAGGCGGACGAAGTTTCACGGCCGGGGTCCTTATGGCATTAGAAACACTTAGTGTGTCAGAATAGGTAGATCAGAACGATGAGTGAAAAAATTAGACGTTTAAAATTTTCATGTAACGCCGAATTAGAGCACAGCTCTTGAGGAGGAGGAGGGGAGGGCATGGAGGGGAGGGTATGCCTCTCTTCCTTCCCCGCTAAATGTAGCGGGAACAATTTTACTCTCGTGACGTCACAGGTGACGTCACGTCAGACGTCACACGTGTCGTCACACGTGACGCCACGAGGGTAAATTTTGCGGGAATATTGAGAATGTTAGATGCGTGTGACGTCATACGTCACGTGTTTTTCTATAATGACGTCACACGTGACGTCACGTGTGACGTAACGAGGTAACCCTCTTGAGAGTAACCCTGGTAATCCTTGTGACCCTCGTGATGGTAACTCTCGTAACCGTCGTGATTCTCGTGAAGGTAACCCCCGTAACCCTCGTGATTCTTGTGAAGGTAACCCTTGTGAGGGTAACGACCCTCGAGACCCTCGTGAGGGTCACGCTAGTGAGGGTAACCCTCGTAACCCTCACGAGGATAACCCAAGTGACATCACACGTGCCGTCACGTGCGACGTCATTATGGAAAACGTCCCATAATGCAACGCGCGGTTACGCTGACGGTGACGGCGACGGTGACGGCATCGCCGCTCAAGCCGGAAACGGTCGCCTAAGAACTGCGCTCTAAAATATAATTAATGGTTAGTTCAGTAGTTTCTTTTTCAGTGTCAAATACTTCTACGGGTATACTAAAGCTAAGTGCTCATTTAAGGCACAGAAAATGGAATCTGCGTCGCTCGGTGTTTCTTCTAATGCAGTCCAGAACGCAGTTCCAGAGCGGCCTTCTCTTTGCTAGCGCGGGCTGATTCCATATGCCGGCCAAATGTTTCGCAGGAAACAGTTTTGAAGCACCTGAATGTATACTTGAGGGTCAGTGATCGGGTATACTCTCCCCCACACAAGTAGGTTTGATGACAGCCTTTTAATTCTCATCAAAAAAGAAGAAAAAACAAAGCCGGCTATCGCTTGTTTGCGCTAGCAGTGTCGCGCAAGCTACATAAAACAAGGAAAAAGAAGAACAGCCACCTGATTGTACTTGCCAAAAAACCTAGTGTCTATAGTCAGCTGGTACTTCAGCCAGTTTTAGATGACTTAGAATTTCTAGTAAGCCTTTAAACAAAAGACGTCTCATTACGCTACGGGTGCAATCTAGTTTCGGTGTTGTGACACCGAATAATTTATAGACGCTCTTGCAGCGTCATACAAGGAGTAACTAGAATTGTAACACGGATGAGACCAGGTGCCGCGACAGTTTGAGTAACGATCTCCTGGCGTTAGTAGTAGAAGACAGTAAAAAAACAAAACAAGAGGCTTAAAAGTTTCTTGAGACGTCATTTTATGGCGGCAAGCTGGTTCTACGGAACAATTACTGCGGTTAGTCGTGGTCCCTGTTGGCTTCAGTTTGAAACCGGCACGCCGATGAATGGATCGACGCACGCGCTAACTGTCACGGTATTGCCGGGGCTTGCGAGTCTGAAAACAATTACACTCGTTTGCCGTTCCGCTGTCGCAAGTTTGCCGTGTCGGCGCGAATTTAATGACTTTCACAGAAAGGGCTCCAACGTCGAATTGCGCCACTACGCTACTGGGCATGAACGCACTATTTGACGGGAAGGAGAGAAAGGAGCTTACGTCAGCTTCTTCTCACTTCTTAATGCTCAATAAGCAATGCTTAAGGCCCAATGCGCCTCGAGACATTGGACATTGAGCAGTGATATGTTTTTTTGTGTGTGGAGCTTCTCCGGAAGTTTTGATATTGCAACATACTTGACGTTGCGTTAGACGTGGCCTTTATGTGACCCTTTACGTGATGCCATTGTGTGGTGCAATCGCTTTTAAGTTCTAAAGTTAGCGTGGCAAAGGAACTCATCGCAGCAGAACATGCACGGAAGGAACCGATTTAGAGACTCCTTTCGAAAGGTTTCCTTCTTTTGGAAACCGTGGCATTCCTTCACAATGCACGGACACAAAGACATGCAACCCAACTAAACCCGCAACGTGACGGAACACTTTTTGCGTTTGGTTGGGATAAAAGGCAATAACGCAGCAAGAGAAAAAAAACGTGATGAACGAAATGACGTTGCGCTGTCGGTGCTGTGCGACCGGCTCGCTGGCTTGTCGCATTGGATACGCTCCCAAGTATGGTAAAACAAAAATGTTGACATACTATTCATTATATTTCAGCGCCGTCTTGTGTGCTGACTTGAGGGTTCGAAATGTCGATTGTTCCGTCGTTGTGCAGTGTATCCGACTTTCTAACACTCGGCACGTCACCGACGCAAATGGCTGGGCAAAAGCTCCCTCGGTCGTGGCGAGTGTCTGTGAAGAGTTCGCTCCCCTATAATCTCACCAGAGAGCTAACAATTCTGCGCAAACCATCATTGCCCAACAAACGCGCAGACATCTGATAAGGCCACTGCGTCCACAACCGTGGACATAAACATTAGCGTGGCTGCTACGCACGTCCTTTCACCACGCGATCTCCTTTAAACACGCCGCGCCGCTTCCCTACTCAAACACCAGAAAACGGAGTCGTTACAAAACAGTCTCTGTAACTAACGCGCACATAAAGGTTCGATCTTCCCCATCACTAAAAAGTAGTGTTGTATGTTGTTTTCGCCTATACAGCGGAAGTTGTCGTCAGTCACAACAGGTGTCCGGCGTTTCCGCTGTAGATGAGAAATGTAGCCAGTGCGATACCACCGCTAGCCCGGGGTCTTGAACGCGCATCATGCGGTAGTGATACACGACCACTCGCCGGTACAATGCTCATCCAGATTGAAACAGGCAGGGAGGGGTATCGAACCCAGCATCGCTGGGTCCTCCAGCGCGAGCTTTCGCTCCACGTGCTCGAAGCTGTGCTGAACTAAACCCAAACGGCCGCCAATCCCTCCAGTCATTACAACATACGCTTCTTTTTGCGAAGCATGCTCCCGTAATTCAGGGTATTGTTCCTCGGGAACTAGAAGTGTCCTGTGCGGAGCCTGTAACAATAGTCAGTCTTCCTTTTGTTGCCTTCTCCTTCTAAATCCCCATCTTCCCTTTCTTCCCATTCCTGCTCCTTGTGTCGTCTGCTCTTCCGTGACTCGGCTTTTGCGGCGATATTTTGTGCGCTTTTACGCGACCCTGTCAGTTCTATTCTTCGCGCGTGTGTGTTCCACGAAAGGGGCGAGGATCGCTTTCTACGCGACGTCGGTAATTTCGTCGTTGGCGCGAAAGAACGACATGGGCTAGCCGGCGCTTCGTCCGATCGAGCGGAGGCGACCGAGAAGAAGACTGACTTTTCCTTTGTGTTCGGTCTCGCCAACGTTGTGGTTGAGTGACAAAGGCTCGAGCCGTTTTCGGGACTCCACAAGATGTGTCGGGAGGTGTTTGATTGCTCCATACCTAGCCTCTGTCATAGTCACTCACAAAAAACAAAAATAAATAAATAAAAACTGCAGGGCGTTTTTTTAGACGCCTAATCGCCAACACGCGCTCGTTGCCTCCCCGCCGTGCTTTGGCTGCACGCGCATGCTCGAAGTTCACGAGGCGCCGAAGTTTTATCGAAGTAATACTTAGTGTCATCTTGAAGGGGCATTAAACCAATTTCTGCGATAGTCTATCCACGGTTGTAACTCAGTCCATGGGTTCTAAGCAACCTAGAATACGAAACATTGCATTCGTGCGTGGCCGATGTTTCTCTTCAAATCGGTATCAAAAGATCGATTACCTGGAAACTATCGCTGACACCAGATGGTGGCTTTGCACGAGGAAAAGCAGGGCTCTACCCTCCTGGTTCGATGGCGCTATCTGGTGTCGATCTTTTGACATGAGTTTAATAGAGATATCGGCCACGCAAAAAATAATGTTTTTCAGAAACTTTTTTTTAGGATGCTTAGGGTAGAAAAGAGATCAGATCGGGCCGGAATTTCAGGCCCGACCAGACTCGGACCCGATAAAGCCTTGGCCCGAACCGGGCACGAGTTAGTGTGGGTTTTCTAAGCGTAAGCCCGAGCCCGATCCGACGGAAAACAAATTTGACCCGAACGCGGCCCGAGCCCGACTGCTCTTTTCGACATGGATCCAACCCGAACCCGGCCCGAATCACGCCGAACCAGACCCGAACCCGGGCCCGACTGTGTTTTCTGTTACTTCCACCTTCGTTTTACATGACACAGTGTATATTGAACGAGAATTTCCAATCCCGGAAGTTAAACACATTTGCGTCAAAGGTCTGCGCAGCCATTTCATTTACTCAGGCTGTTTCTAGAACGATTATGCAAGCGACAAAAATCTGGCTTGATTGAAAAAAAAATTAGTACGCACGAAAATATATTTAAATACATTTTCGACGAAAGAAGTCTTGAAAGTAAAATTATATTTAGTTTACGGAACTTTATAATTCCCCTTTTAAAACATATGAAACACTACCTTGAGTTGCAGACAAAGACAGGTAAAGAACATAAGCAATAACTTGAAAAAAATGTTTGAGCCGTTTTTGACTCCCTGCTGCGCAACGGCAAATCAGCTAACAAATATTGTCACAGCGTTTAATAGAGACGTGAATATAGTGAAGAGGATAAAAAGATGTTACAAAACTTTAGTTGAAGTCGTTTTTGATATAACTCTGAGGCTTATTCACATGCTAATTAAAAATTAAGAAACAAACATTAAAAGTAATGAGGTATATATATATCTGATTACTTTTAATGTTTCTTTACACATTAGTGCGAAGGAACAAGATGTTATCTATCATAGCCTCCTCTATACTCACAAAGCCTGACAGTTCGACGACGGAGCCATAGAGCGCCCGGTCGCAGATTTGGAGCGCGAGGATCTGGTAGCACAGAGCATTTCTCGGGGAAGCTGGTAGTGAGCGCACAGCTTTTGCAGCGGCGAGGACGCGCGAGGAACGCGAGGAGCACGAGCGGACATTCCATCGCTCGGGAGAAGTGTGTTTCGGCGTCTCGCCGCAGCGGGGCGCCCGTTACATGACTCTCCTCTCATCCGTTGTCTGCCGCTCTACCTTTACACTTTCGGCGGCCGCGTCTCATGGCGATCTGCCAGGCTTTGTCAGTATAGACGAGGCTATGTCCCTTCACACTCGGAAAACAACCTCGTCTTTCGTTGTTAATGCACAAGCCCAGCAGAGCTGAAATTTCGCTCGCTACTCGCGCTTGTCGCTGGAATACACAGGATTCTCCATGCGATTTGGCTGATCAAGGGATATTTTTCGGCGTGAGATTTCCATCATTCAAGAAAGTACCCAATGTCCGCACAACTGCTGCCACTGTCTAAGTAACGTTCCACCTCGGGCGAGTCTTCCTGGCTTGTGGCCATTCTTCGAAGCCGGTGGGTTTTCCTGCTTTCTGCTTTTTTTGTTTTGTTTTATTTGCACGTCGCTCATTCTGTTCGTCTGGTTCACACAGCATCTCTATACGAAAAACAAATCAAGTTTATTGCCAGGTTTATTGATGAGCAAGGCTTCCTGGATCCTATAAATGCCTTCGCAGGGGCCGCGGACTCCAGTTTGAGAGCTTCTGACCTGTAGATGGTTGTCATTGTTTAGAGGTCTTTGTATAGTACCTAATGACCCGCGGCACAATATCCAGATTGGCGCTTTTTGTGTTGAAACAAACTCTTCACTACTTTTCTTGGTTTTCGAAGATAAAATAAATATTTACCCCAATTCCGGGATATTTGGCATGGTCGGGTAGTCGGGTACCGATGCTTCCAACGAGGCCCGACACGAGCCCGACGCAATTCGGGATAGATCGGCCCGAACCCGTCCCGAACCCGAACCCGAACAGTGATCTCATATATTGGCCCGAGTCCGACCCGACAGTCAGGCTCAGGCGTTTGGGCTAGCCCGAACCCTCGCAGATTTATAGCATAGTGCCCATGGATTAAGTTACGGCCATAAGTACGCCATCGCAAAAAGTGGTTTAGTACCCCGTTAAGTCCAGACGCAGCCGACACTATACGAGCTGACGGGACCAATCAGACAGCGACAAAAGCGCACCGTCATGATGTTCGTCGTGTGTATGTACGCTTTCTACAATTTCTGAACCAATCAAAACCAAAATAGGCCTAGTGACTTGCGCTCTTGATGAGCGCTTCTTGATTGGCCCAATTAGCTCGTGGCGTCGGCCGCGTCTAGACTTGAGCCGAAACAAAGTGTAGAAAAGCTCTAGCTGAAGAACTGAGGTTCCTTCCTGCCGTTCTTCCTTTCTCAGTGTTCATAGTAGCCGTCTCGAGAGGACAAAAGGTTAACTGCAGCGGTTGAAAATTCATGACTCATTTTGCCGCGTACCCTGGAGTTTTTATCAATGGCGTGCTGATAAGCAGAGGGAGACACTCGATTATATATATTGCCGCGCGCGCGCCGTCCCAAGTAGGCAGCGCGCGTGTGCCTAACGGTTATAGCGCCTGCCTCCCACGCGAAAAGCCAGGGTTCGATTCCTGGCCGCGGGGACGCCTTTTTGTTGACATCTAATGTAATGTTCTGGCAAATTCGAGAACCATGTTGCTTGTTCGAGGTCAGAAAGTTCTACACGCCGAAACTTCTGGGCCGATTATTCCAGAAGCCCACGCATGTACATAAGGGGCTCCGCGTGGCAAGCCTACGCAGTCAGTTTCGCCCCAGCGTTCGACTCTGCTCTTTCGCCGACTTCGACGCCCGCGACGTTCTGCTGTTATCTTTTGTTTCCTTCTTTATTTTTGGGCACAAGTTCGCCCGATTAAACGTTTAGTTTACTCAGTTATTCGCCACCTCATTACTTGTCATTCGTGACAATATATATTCGGCGAACAAAAATGAATTCACAAACTTCGACTCGAGCTTAGACTGTGATTTCCACTCACTGTTGGTGCGAAAAAAATATTTCATATATGTTTGCCCTAGTGTTCTTCGTTTCACTCTAAGTATAAGGTGTCTGAAGTCATCAGGCTCGATCTAGAATGGGCCGTAAAAATCGACGCCTGCACGAAACATTCTAAAATTTTCGTTAAAGGTGTATTTTACAGACCCGTTTGTGTTTGTAAAATTGCAAAGCGTACTTCTTTTTCTGTAAAAAAATTGGGCCAAAAAACGTGCTAGGGTCAACGGCGGGCGGCGACGCAGACGACTGAGTCGAGCGGTGGGGCCCGTTTGGCGCACGTATTGATAGATGGCGCTACCTCCTTATCGAGACTGCTCGCGACGACCATGATTTACTAAAATGAAGATAATATTTTTGTAGTCTACCTTTGGTTTAAAAATAACTGCAAACAATAAAAGCAAAACTTGAAGCTAAAAAAAAAAGAACGCGGTTGTATAACGACGGCGTTTTTGCTGCCGAGGGATTTCGTCTGCGTGTCGTCTGCTTTCTTTCGCTGGTCAGCTACACCTTTCGAAGCTTCTCCCGACGCCATTTATCAATACGTCCACCTAAGGCGCCCCGCCGCTCGACTCAGTCGTCTGTTTCGCCGCCCATCGTTTACCTGGCAGTTTTTGGCCTATGTTTACGAAAGAAACTACGCTTTATAATTTTACAAAAAAACAAAATAACAAAAACAGCAACAACGGACTTGTGAAATACTGTTTTGACGAGAAGTTTAGATTGCTTCGTGCAGGCGTCGATTTTTACGGTCCATTTCAAGTCGAGCCTGGTGACTTCAGACAGTCTATATACGACTGCAGCCGACGCTGCGACTCTATGGAGCCAATCATGCAGTGCCAAAAGTGCATCGTCATGGCGTTCATTGTCTTTATGGGCAAAGACAATGAACGCAGAGACGACGAACTTTTGGCGCCGCTTAATGGACCTTTGCCACATACCGACGGCACCAGGCGGTGGCTGCACGAACTAAAAATCGAGGAAGTGACCTACCTGCGCTACCAATCGATAATGGGAGCTACGCTACCAGTTTCTTCGCTCTCTGAGCTGCGGCGCGTGCCCAACGCGACTTTAAAGAGGGGCATCCGTGGCGTCCTCCCAAACGTCGTGTTTTTCTTTCCGTCCACTTTCTTTTTTTGTGTAACACATTTATATATATGCTGCAATTACGTGTTCTACTCGCTGATCCACAGCCTCCTTCCGAATTTCCTCGATTTTCGTGCCGACTTCCGCCGCTTGGAATCGGGCGCTCGCGCGTGCGCAGAACGCTTCTCGGAAAAGGTCCATTAAATTGACTCTATCGGGATCGTAGCTTTGGCTGCGGTTGGACTTGACGTGAAATAGAGTACAGCGCTGCGACTCAAACCGCAGAGAAGAATTCCAGGTCTTGCATTTGGCATCTTTCTTTTTAGAGCGCCGCTTTTAGGCGACCGTTTCCGGCTTGAGCGGCGTCGCCGTCGGCGTAACCGTGCGTTGCATTATGGGACGTTTCCCATAATGACATCACACGTGACGCCATGAGTGACGTCACAAGGAAGGAGGAGGAGGAAATGTTTTCCGCTAAATTGAGCGAAAAAAATTTTCCGCTAAATTTAGTGGGGAATGTTTCCGCTGAATTTTGCGGGAAATGTGGCGAACGTTTCCCGCTAAATGGGAGGGAGCAGGAGAGGAGGAGGGAGAGAAGGGAGATACCTTCCCCTCCGTACCCTCTCCCTCTGTACCCTCCCATCCTCCTCCTCAAGAGCTGCGCTCTAATTCTGCATTACAGGGAGTTGTCTAATCGGTTTTGTTTTAGCGTATCAATTGTTGTTAATGCAAAATAAATAATTGAAATGTTTGTTTTTTTTATATAGAGCACATTCCGATTTTCGAGAACGTAGATACCCCCTGGAAGTTTTTGAATGCGCATGGGTACGGCCCGCTTCGCACCCCAATAGTTACCATCGTTTCAAATCCAGTAAAAAAAAAAAATTAAAAATATGTATAAATTTGCGAGGACGCTGTTTCGTGGTAATTGTTGAGGTAAAAGGAATTTTGCAGGCATGAGTGTGACGGATTACCAGAAAGCGTTTCCCTCAAGGCATAGAAAGGTTGCCACACCAATGGTGCGAGCGTATTCGACTCGGAGATAATAACTCGAGAAGGTAGGCATATCTGCCGAACAATATATAAATCCTATATGCAGCAAAAAAAAAAAATGTGAGGTAATAATATTGCATGTTCATGTAGGACATGTTCGAAAAGATGAAACATTAATATATCAAGCAAGAAATCAAACATAACTTCAGTTTCACACTTCTGGATGCCCACGTCGTAAAGCAATATGTAAAAGAAAAGAAAAATGAAAGACGTCTACAAATATCTGTAATGTGAAATTAGAGCGCAGCGTCTTGAGGTATACTGATTTTGCGATATACCGTGCTAAACAATTTGAGAAATAAATAAATATATATATATATATATGTACAAATATAGATCACTCTCCTCACATACTGGTTCTGCACCCTCCTCCACTTCCGTGTCCTCTTCCTCCTTCGTACTCTTCTCGTACCTCCTCCTTGTACCCCCTCTCCTCCTGTACCCTCTCCTCCTCATACCCTCCCCTCCTCCCACAGCTTCCCCGCCAATTTTAGCTGGATAATTGACGCCACGTGACCTCAACACCAATTCAATTCCCGCTAAATCTAGCGGGAAAACTGAATTGGTGCGTAGGTCTGTGAAGTCCCATAATGCAACACTGCGCATTCAGTTTCTCCGCTCAATTTAGCGGGAAAACTTTCGTCACATGACCTTAACACCAATTCAGTTTCCCCGCTAAATTTAGCGGGGAAACTGTGACGTCCCATAATGCAACGCGCGCGGTTACGCCGACGGCGACGGCGACGCCAACGCCGTTCAACGCGGAAACGGGCGCCTAAAAGCTGCGCTCTAAAAAAATCAAACAAAATAAGTTAACATTATAACCTAAACCCCGAGACGGGGATAAATAAAATAACGGACAGACGACGCAAAATCAGGACACACATGATGCTTCACAACCAGCTGTCAACGCGTGAACTAACGTGGAACCTCATCCATCTTCCGAGGAGAAAGCTGCCACAAGAAGAACGCCTAAACCAAACAGAAAAATTAAAACTCACACAAGGAAAATTTCTACTAGCGTTGTCGAAGCTACAAAGCAATAATTGTGCGAAGAAACGAAGAAACCAGCTGCAAAAAAGTAATATCCTTTTCTCTTCAAAAAAACACAAAACAAATGAAGAAATAAATAAGAAAATATTTGTGAAAGCCAACGGGCCACGCGTAATACAGCAAACTTCAGTCCTTTTTCGGCTAAAGAAACCGGGCGGCCGGGAACAGCCCCTGGCTTCTATTAAGCACGGTTCGCGGCACAAGGGTATACCGTACAGGGGACGTGAAGCTATCAGGTCACCCATGTGTGGCCAGGCTTGAAGAACCAGCAAAACAAAAAATAGTAAAAGTAAAAAATAAAGGCGTCAGGCAACACATATAGAAAACAAAAGAGGAAAAAGGCAAGCCCGCCAATTACGAAACCATTTTGGGCCCCCAAGCGGCATCTCCCGCGAGTCTATATATAGAATATTGAGATATATTCAATAACGCGTCCGGCCCTCGGGCTGCTGCTCCGACAGGCTAGCCGAGTCGTGTGTCGGTTGGTGGGCAGCAGCAAGACGACGGGAAATGCCCGATTCCAGTGGGGTGAAGTATTCTTACGTTACAAATAAAATAGCACAAATAGAAGGAGGACAAGCAAGACACGACCTGTCTTCCTTGTTTCTCTTTCTCATATTTGCGCTATTTTATTTGTATTAAAATACGCCAACTAGCCGAGCAACGTAGTTTACTAGATTCTAGTCTTTTTTTTGTTTGTTCTCTTTTGTAACTTACAAGGTGGTTCATAACAGAACTCCGCATATCTGTCGAGCAAACGAGAAAACCCTGGGAACCAATGTCAAAGGTAAGACACTATAAAAAGCAGCAGACTTCAATCGTAAACTTCAACGCAAAGTCTAGCCTTTTGACCTGCCCTCGTTCAATGTGACCACGCGCCTATGCTATTCGTTTCCTACTCCGTTCTCTTTCGTCCAAACCTCTTTCAGAATAGTATTTAATGTTCTCGCTTTTTACCTCGTTCGCTTTTCTGTTTTTTCATCCGTCAAGGCTAATTTTATTTTCGGACTATTGAGCGCTTTTGGCGACAGCATTCCACGTGTATTACCAAACCTAATACAGAAAAAACGCTCATAGCTGAGCTTTTCTTTTCCTTCATCAGAACAAAAACATTCAGGACAGCTGAGTTTTTTTTATCACAAAGGAGAGTTATAGAAGTTTTTAGAATTTAACGACACCTACACAAACAATACTGAACTGACAAAAAGTTTCGCGACAGTTCAAAGTAATGTTGGAGCACGAGACTGCCGTGTGTAATAGCGGCTTGCTGATTTTGACACTTGTTGACTTGCTTTCGATTGTTAGTTCCAAAACGTGGCCGTCATCAAGGTATACAAGGATGTGACATTCAATACAGATTTGTTTTTTTTAGATTGCCTATCTAGGGGACTGTTTTAGGGGCGAAGCTCCTTAAGCCGTGGGTCTGTCCCTCCTCTGTATGTAGCCACTTCAAGTTTAGTTTATGAATGGCCCAAGAGATGGCGTGTTCCGGAATTAACTTTATGTAGAGATGACAGATGGCGCTTAGCTCATGTGGCGGAGCGGAGAGCGCGCAGGCGGCGGCAGCGCGCGCTCGCAGACAGAATCCAGCCGTGCGAGAGCGAGAGGCCGAAGCATGTCGTCAGGTTGCGCGTCGACGCCGCCAAGATCCGGCCGTGCGAGAGCGGGAAGCCGAATCGCGTCGTCAGTCTGCTCGGCGACGCCGCCAAGATCCGGCCGTACGAGAGTGGAAGCCGAAGCGGCACGGCAGCGTCGCCAAGATCCGGCCGTACGAGAGCGGGAAGCCGAAGCGGCACGGCAGCGGCGCCAAGAGGATCCGCAGAACGTCAGGGAACGGGAAGCGGCAAGAAAGCGCGCGTATCGGCAGGCAGACCCCGATGCAGCGAGAGCTCGTGAGGCGTCTGCAAAACGCATCAGGCGAGCTCAGCCCGAAGGTGCCGACGCGCGGTTTAAGCGAGACTTTCTAGACGTTTCGTTCGGCCATAGCTGTGGTGTGTGTGATAGATTGTGGTTTGTATACACACACACACAGTGTTTCTCACGTCTTTACATGGCGATGAGTGGGCGAATTAACGGAAGAATCGCTGGTTTACCGACGATTCACTCCGGAGCTTCGCCCACTCATCATCATTCACCACGTGGATATGCTGTGACTTTTCTTATTGTGTTTATCTTTGCACATATAAGCATTTTAAGAACTTGCCTTTGCGTGCAAGCATTTCTGTGTAACGTTTAGAAGCGTGCTGTAAACTTTAGGTCGGCAAGGTTCAATCCCCTTAAGTCTAAAGAAAAACAACATTAGCTATACACTTCAAGGCATTTTAGTGAACAATGCCTTGAATAACGCAAAAACTGAAGAAATTGTCATATAGCAAAATTTGCTGAAGCTCATCATTAGAACTGCATTCTCAATATTGTAAACAAATATAAATATATATATATATATATATATATTTATTTTGAACTACGATCATTAGATTAGCGTGAATTCGAGATCCATTTTATTGGATTCACGTCAAAAATATTTAATAACGTTTGGACATACATACGCATGCATCCAACTAGAGAGTCGACATACGAAAAAAAATATTGAAAAAGAAATCAAGAGATTGCTGAAATGTTGCTTTCACAAACAAACAAGTTTGTATTAAACAAAACACATATTTTGTAATATATTGTATGTCGTTGCGTTCACAAAATGATTGAACTGCATTCTATTAACGTGTGGAGTTTCCTCCTCAATGAATATTTATGCGCATTCTTGTAGAAACGTCCTTGCTATCATTTTTTATTCAGTACATTAACCTTGTTCAACCAATTTGAGTCCACCATCGCCCTTTCATTCAAAACTCAAACAACGTAGAAGGAAAGGGGGGGGAGGGGTGTTATTTCACCATCATTCGCAAGATGTGCGAGCGAAGACTGCATTTTATTTCCCCGTCTGTTCTCCGCGTGCCCTCGGGATCAAGCAAACCAATCCGAAGAATCGATGGGGCAGTAATCCCAGAAAACAAAAATACTATCAACTTGACCCGATAACTCTTACGCTCCCGAGCAGGCTGGAAGAGTCAGCATACACGGAACCAAGCAAAGGGAGCAAGTTTGACAACTTGTGCCCTCTGTTGTTCTTGTTTCCCTGAGAAGGAAACGGCTAAGGTTATTAAGAAAAGCCCCAGCGCGTACACAACCGTAACTGAATCAGCGACCCAACTTGGCCCGGGAACCGAACAACAAATCAATAATGACAACAAGGGTCGGGGATAAAGCAACGAGTAATTACAACAACGGGAGATATTGTTTCTCTCGCGTGCACAGAAACAGGGGAGGGCGGGCGCGCACACACACACACACAGGAGGGTGATTGACCATGTCAGTTGCGGAAACAGAAAACGAATGTGCCACAGCAGCTAGGAAAGATTGCAAGAAGATATAACCTCTCCCAACACACACAAACAAAACGAACGCAGAGACACACACAGAGGCAGCGAAGCAGTACTAAACCGAAAGGCAACGTGACAGGAACAAACAAAAGACATACAAGACAGCTCTGCTTATCGAACTAAGTGCAAGAAAACAACTATAACAACGAGCGTGCAGTTATTTGTTCGCTTGTGTCTAGTTCGATTAGATCTCCAGGGCAGCTCGACAGTCGGCATGACTGTTGTTTTATTTCGATTTTTCTACTTCCACTTTCATTTCTCCCTGGCTAAATGTTTATCCGCTTATGTTACAACTTTTCCTTCTTTCTTTTTGTTTTTCTTATTTATAATGCACAGTCCCATTTTCCTTCTTCTCCGATATCGGAAGACTCGATGATTGGTAACAAGCGGCGAAGATAGGCTATTTTTTTCCGGTCGTCAACCGGCGAGATAGGGTACTATCGCGGACAATATGAGCTGAAACAGCGTTCCGGCCTGTGCACGGTACTACCTGCGCTGCCTGTCGCATCGCTCCCTAAACACGGCGCACCCTGAGGCCGAGATAAATTCTCACTTGCGCTCACTGCTAGCGAAAATATTGGCCGACGGAACCACCATCACGATGCGTGTGCCGTGTAGCCCAATGTTCACGTTTTCAGCTAACATGCATTTCAGTGCATTTCAAGAAAGCGCCAAAGTGGAAAATGCGTTGTCACGCTCGTATCTCCTCGAGGAGCGCTGCCTGACGATAGCTGCCTTGGCACCCAAAAAGAGCCGATCTGAATATCATCGAAAACATTTGGAGGCGCATCAAGGTAGCCATGTCACGGCGCCCCCTCCACCGCGCCACCGCCTGCACAAATTGTGGGAAGCAATGAGAGGTGAATGGGAGTGGCTTCGGGCTGAGCCAGACTTCGTTGCCGCGCTCTATGATTTCTTAGCAGACAGGATGGGAGCCGTGGTCGCGGGTCAGGGGAGAATGACGCGGTATTAAATTATTTTGTAAGTTTTACTGCGCCTCAGGACCCCCTGAAGCGGACTTCTGCCGATTGGAACAAAGCTTGATGCTACGGTTGTGACACACTGTTTGACGCCGTTAACCACGCATAATTTTGTGTGGTGCCTCCTTTATCTCGATCTTTTTGTTAAGTGCAGTTGAACTTCCACGCCGACTATTAATCTTTTGTGTCTGACATTGTCCTCTCCGAATATTCTTTCGATTAAGTTTCAATCTCCTTCTCCTGGCAAATATATGACTATTTGTCCCACTTTATTAATACTAGAAATTTGTAAACAAAAAACACTGGGTGTCTTGTCAGCAAGCTTGTTTTGTTTGAAACAAACACGTGGGCCCAGTAATAAAGAAATAATACTTTTGACCCTTTTCATACCAATCAAGGTTACAAAACCTTCTCAGTAACATGTATACGCTTACCGTTTTTTTAAACATCTGTGATCAATGAAAAAGAAAAAAGAAGTAAAAACCTTGGAGCCGCACTAAATCCGGCATACAGATTTTGGCCTATATTTTACGATGTCCTACTTTGTGCATGCACCTATAATCAAACAAAAACAACCTGCAACGTCTTTTGATGTGACTTTCAAAAACGATAACCGCAGCTGAAATTCAAGACACTTCAATATTTTTTCTTCACCAGTCAGCGATTTTTCTACGGGGTTCTGCGCGATAGAGTAAAGTAAATCAATTCCAAAAGAGGGACGACAAGTGTAATATTTTGTTCCCCTCGCCGCCCTACCACACACATGCCCGCCGTCGCACCCGCCGTCTCGACTTGCAGACGGCCGGAAGAGCGCAGTGGCGCAGCGAGCGCAAGTGAGAATTTATCTCGTACTCAGGGTGCGCCATGTGTGCGGAGCAAGGCGATAGGCGGCGCAGGTAGTACCCATAGAGTTATTACAATAAACGCTAGAGGCTCAGCTGGCGCTAGTGTCTACGGGACTTCCGGTTGCAAATTGAAGCAGACAGCATGCAGTCTACATTTCCAGCCTCCCTGTGTATTCCTATGGGAAAACGCGCGTGAATTTTGTCTCTTCGCCGGAAAATAACATGAATAACTTTTGTCATTTCGGTTGTACCGGATAGCATGTACCTTTATTGGTATTGTGAAAGTGTAATTGCTTTAGTTACAGCATTTTTCTTTACCACTGAACGATGTTAAACTTCGCTCTATTTCAGGCCCAAAACCTCTGTTTCAAGGAAGGTATGTGAAAACGAGCGACGATTCTAAGCAAACTAACGATCGAAAGGAATGTAGAGTGTGTTCAAGGTTTGCTAGCATTTCGGTGGTGCTTATATATTGCTAATATGCCCGTCCTGTCATTGGATGAAAATGACTCCGTCGTGCATCTTTACGATCGGTTAAAGAAACATTCGAACGCAAAAAAAAATAAAGCACGTGAGCTACGAAAGGTGTGTCGTTTTATTACTTCCTATGTCGGGCAGTTTTTATCGGGCACCTGCTCTCTGGCTCCCCTCTTTGCAAAGATTTGGAGCGTGTGGGTGATGATTTGAACCCAGAACAAGCATCTTCGCACATATTCATGAGCAGAAAGAATGAAGCAGTACTTATTTATTGCAAATCTGACTATATTACGTGGCTTTCAATTTATTTTGATCGTCTGCGTGCACAAGGAGTTACTTATCCAGTGTTACTGCGTAGTTCTTGCCGTCTCTCTTGGTTTTCCACATGTCCTTCGTTCGTTTGGCACGTATATCCCCCATGTTGGAAAGCGTCGACGCCGTGTTCGCGCTAACAGTGTCCGACAGTGCACAAAAATACACGAACGAAGCCTTTAGTCACCGGTTTTAGAGCGCAGCTCTTAGAAGCCGTTCTGGCGGCTTGAGCGGCGTTGCCGTCCGCGTCGCCGTTGGCGTCGGCGTCGGCGTAATCCGCACAGCGTCACGTGACCCCCAAGGTCACGTGACTCAAGGTCACGTGACCCCAGGTCACGTGACCCCTCTAGGTCATGTGACCCCCCCCCCGGAGGTCACTGTGACGCCCGTGCCACGTGACCCTCCTCCGAGAGTCCGCCGTGACCCCCGGGCCGTGACCCCCGAGGTCACGTGACTCCCGAGGTCACGTGGCCCCGAGGTCGCGTGAACCCCCCCTCCGCGCCTTCCCTCCTCCCTAAGAGCTGCGCTCTAATTCGGTGTTACAGGGAGTTGTAAACGGCTTTTTATTTTTTAATGCGATGAATTTAAAAAGAAAAACGCCGTAACTGACCAATTATTTCTGTTTACGTGACTGAGAAATGTTCCAATGTGCCTAGTACGTACAAATTATTCGCGATATTTGCTCTTATAATCGAGCGCAGAGAGAAAATGCACTCGCTTTTTCCCATAGAAATGCATTGCCGGAAGTCTATTTCTGCCTGCTTGCTGTCTGCTTCAAAATGCAACAGCACACTAGCGCCAGCTGAGCCTCTAGCGTTTATTGTAATAACTCTATGGTAGTACCGTGCGCCGGCCGGAGCGCTGTTTCAGCTCATATCGTCCGCGATAGTACGTTCAAACTTATCGTGAGTTAACGCGCACGATCACGGGCGATAGTGAACGGAACGCGTCCCCCACCGGTGAATGAAGCGTTCCATTTCGTCCATGCATCGAAAGCGCTCCCGAAGTGGCAGAGTATCACCTCACAAAAGACGGAGGAGGGTCATGCTGTCTGTCAGATGCCGCAATACCGGCGGTTGGTCGTAGAAGTTCCAGCAAGAAGCACGAGAGAACACAAGTGTCGCTGTCGTCCGCGGCCCACCAACTCCCCACAGCAGAAGCTTCCGCGGACTGTCAAGTTAGTGCGACCTGCTGCAGAACCGGCATCTGTCGCATCCACCTCCGTTGCTCTGCCACCGCCACTATCGCGGTAGGCAACAAAGTGATACTTATGTGACGTCATCAGGCGGCAACTGAGGAGCCACTTTTGAGGATGCGGTAGACGCGCCAGTCGACGATGTGCTCCAGGCGACCATAATCAGGGGCTAAGGCGAAAGGGTCAGCCTCATTGGACGCTTTATTTTCTGCGGGCTTCTTCGGCGTCAGCATCCCTCGGCATTAGCGGACGTCTTGACGAGAGAAAGGGCGGCCAAACAAATAGGGAGTTGCGCCTGCATCCATCGGGCGTCGCAAAGTGACGCCAGGTCGTCTAGGTCTAATATATTCGACAGCCGCACGACCGCAGTGCATTGCTTACGAGTCTGCAACAATATTGAGAGGTGGGCCAAAGTTCGATTACCAGATTCTCGGGCCACGCTGTCACGCCAACCAAAAAGAGTAATTGTAAACACTTACGCAATCCGGTGAAACGCAGTGACAGCTGAGGTGCGCCGTCGGAGCCGCTAAGGTGTCATATCGTAAGAGATGGACTGAATGAACGGTAAAAGTGCGAGCGTGCACCATAGAGTCCGCATAGGCGTTTCGTATTAAGCCGAGCAACACACCGGACGAAAATTCCACAGTGTTTTGGAATTAATGAGGGTGTATTAAGTACAGAGCATTTCAGCTGTCTGCGTAAGAGGGGAGCGTGTTTTCGTACGTCACTTCCTTGCAAATAGTCACAAGTGCTAAACGACAATCGCTCGAATAAACAGAGACAAGGAAGTAGACAAGACAAAGTGCACTCTCAAACGAAGGTTTATTGAAACTAACCCGCACTATTAATGCCATCTTGCTGGCTATTCGTTTAGAAAATAAAACTCGTCAGCTGCGTTGACGGGGCACTAACGCACTTGCTTTCTCCTTGCTTTCTGATGTAGAGTTTATCGTAAAATTCTCATGCAGTTTTATTCTGCGTATATCCCGTGAATTGTTGTTTGCACTAATTCTGGGTCACAGGGGCACCTATTGCAGTGCACTGTCAGATTGCCCAGTGGGGACTATTTTTCTGACCATGCATGCTTTCTTGCTACCATGCATAACACAGGCATGTTATCTTGATTGCTTGTTATCGTGTTATCTGTGGCCCTTAGAATGTTTCGGCGGAGTGCCGAAAGTAGCCCGCGTCGATATGAAGCGCGGTCGACGGCGCAAACCCGCGTTGTGTCTCACTAACAGCTATCACTACAAGCTGCCATATCGCGGAACAAAATCCTTCGCAGAAATGCCCGCCATTTAGTAGATTCTGCACTATTTTTTTTCTAACTGGGCCCATGCAACGATTGTGTGTTGGATTGTTTCTTACTTTACACGTGCTTACTGGCTCTAGCGTGACCCAAAATACACTGGCGTTCAACGCCACTGACCGAGAAGTTTCTTGTCGCTGTGTAATTTCAAGGATATAATAAACTTTTTCTTCCAGTCTTTTTCTCGGAAAGTAAAGCACATACCGAAAAGGTTTTTCATGTACAACGCGCTAATTGTCTCGACTACTTTTTAAACCCTACAAAAGTCTCATTCCAGTAAATGTTTACACCTACAACGCGCTAACCGTACAAAGTACTTTTTAAACCACACAAGGAAAACCGAAAGCACAACAGCAAAACATTTTAGACCTATATCGCGATAATCGCACTAAATACTTTTTAAAACCACACCAATGAACCAAAAGCCACACCAAACAAGTTTTATACAAACAACGCGCTAACCGTACCACATACATTTGAAACCATGCCAAATAATTTTAAAGACCCAGAAAGAAATTTTAAAACCTACGCGTGTTAACCATACCATATACTCGTAACTCATACCATCAAACCAAAACTCATACAAAAACTTTTTTTCATTCTAGAATGCGATAAGTGTACCAACTACTTTTTTAAATCACACTAAAGAATCAAAGGCCCATACCAAGGAATTTTTAAACCTTCAAAGCCCTAACCATACCAAATGCATTTTAGACCATACCGAAGAACCAGATACCCATACCAAAAAAGTAAAACCTACAACGTGCTAACAACGCGTTGTAGGTTTCACAATCTTAACTCGAATATATTGTAACCCCCACACCCCCGCCGAAAAAACCCCCCACCCTGAATTGCGCATTAAAATCTAGCATGAGAGCATGCGTGAGAGTCGCGAGCATGCCTAAAAATAGTGATATGCTGTTCGTATATCGTAGCACTCTCGGTATTATTAAAGACCTCATAAAAATAATAATCAATTCAATCTTGCCTAGCAGCTCAAAAAGACCAGAATCTAGGCCTGAATGATTAGGCGTCTTTAAGGGGAATGCTGCTTCTGTACTTGACCCGTGTTTGCTTTCAATAAAAAATAATAATAAAAAGAAACGGGCAAAATGGCTTCTTGATTCCGGACTAGAAAATATCAAGGTCCGTGTGGCGAATGCGTAAAACAATACCCAAGCTTGATCATGCTGCCAAAGACTGGTAAGCAGAGTATGTGCGATAGGCCTCACAGGAAAGAAGAGAAGGTCGTCTGAACGGCACCGCCTACCGAAGATTCGCTCTCATATCTGACACATGCCATGAGATGGCGCTACATGACTGGAAAGGCTGCGAAGCGCGCAAGCTCATTCAGGCGCCCCGCGAATGAGCTCTCTGTTGCGTGGTTCGTACCACAGCCCCTGAATATATCGATCGGCAAAGCGACCATCACAACGGGCTGTAACAACCGCGGCTGTAACGACCGCTACAGCCGGCTCTTACAGCCGGCCCTTACAGCCGGCCCTTACAGCCAGTTGTTACAGTCATACGTTACAGAACTCCATGAAAATCGGCTGATAAAACACATTCTGTGTTAATAATCCTTCTTGTTGCGCAGCGGACACGAGAAGTGCCTTCGCGTTTGAAATAAAAATAGAAAGGTTGGTCTACATCCGTACAACGCCGTCCTGCGGTAAAACGAAGGGTTGCATTTACACTGTTTACCTAACAGTTCCGGCGAAACCATGCATTCTCAAAGGGGAACAGGTATATTAAGAACATACAAAACAGACTTGGGAGACTACTCGATTCATAGTGGTAAGGATGGCAGCGACAAAAGTGCAGTCACCGCCAGTCGGATTACGAACACAACATGCAGGAAAGGATTCCTAGTCAGAACATCCAACGCGTCAAAACATCCATCGAGTCAAAACATCCATTCGTGGATGTTTAGACTCGGATGGATGTTCTGACTTAATGGATGTGTTGACTCCATGCATGTTTAGAATCTGATGGATATTCTGACTCAATGTATGTTTTGACTCGGATGGCTGTCATAAATATTTTGACGAGTTGAATGTTCTATCGTTTTCTGCCTGAAAGGAGAGAGCTGTTGTGTAAAGGACTTTTGATGATATGGTAAGCAAGGACCGTTTGCATACGCTCCTAGATAAAATTTAATCAATTATGAAGGACAAAACTGAGTGCGTTATTTGAAGGAAGGGGATAAGCAATGTTCTGATTACTTTACTATTATTCGAGCTGTGGACTACCTTTACGATCTTATTATCTCATTGAGCCCTTTTCAGTTATTTAGGCTATTCAGAAAACGTGCGTTTTTATACGTATTCCGTGATTCCGATTTCTTCAATTTTACTCTACCAGTGTTAGTTACATTTTTTTATCAATTTTCTGCTTTGTAAGATCATTGCTGTTGTTTTCCTTGATCCCTGCTTGAACCACTCATGGTCTGTTTTTTTCTATTAACAAATAAATAAACAAAATATTAAAGTTAATATCGTCAGGGGCATGTAAACGTAGCGAAATAATTTTTGTTGTGTTTTATTACTGTATTAGGGGTGTACGCTCGTCAGTGACCCTGTGTCTTTCTTGTAGCTTGACGGAGCTTATAAATAAAACAATCTTTTGGTGGTCCGCTTCGTATCAAAATCAGGTAGGACACGACGGCGCGGTGGAATACATTATATATATACATATATATATATATATATATATATATATATATATATATATATATATCGCAATATTTTCAAGATAGGGGTCAGCGGGTTCAACAAGTGTTCGAGGGATTTCAGAAAATCCCCTCCGACCGAAGGTTAAGCCGGATGTCACCAACAGTGAAACAGGCAAAACCTTTGCAAGCCTTTGGCACTTCGAACACACAGATGACAACACTCCCCAAAACCGGCATCAAGGAGAGGAAATAATACGCCGCTTTACAATGCTAATTTTGACCACGAACGTCCAAATATACTCAGTGACAAAAATAAAACACGAAAACGAGGGACCCTACATCCAGGACACTGACCAAGGTGGTTGATCAGGCGTATTCCCGAAACTGGCACTTCGCGAAATTCGCAGCCTCGCGCCGGCAAAATTTTATATGTATTGTTTTTTTCTTTTCAATTCAAATAATAATGTTTTGAATCAGATGGATGTTTCGACTCTGATGGATGTTCTGACTTGATGGATGTTTTGACTCTGATGGATGTTTCGACTCTGATGGATGTTCTGACTCGATGGATGTTTTGACTCTGATGGATGTTTCGACTCTGATGGATGTTCTGACTCGATGGATGTTTTGACTCTGATGGATGTTTCGACTCTGATGGATGTTCTGACTCGATGGATATTTTGACTCTGATGGATGTTTCGACTTTGATGGATGTTCTGACTCGATGGATCGTTTTGACTCTGATGGATGTTCTGACTCTGATGGATGTTCTGACTCTGATGGATGTTTAGACTCGGATAGATGTTCTGACTCGATGGATGTTTTGACTCTGATGGATGTTTCGACTCTGATGGATGTTCTGACTCGATGGATGTTTTGACTCTGATGGATGTTTCGACTCTGATGGATGTTCTGACTCGATGGATGTTTTGACTCTGATGGATGTTTCGACTCTGATGGATGTTCTGACTCGATGGATGTTTTGACTCTGATGGATGTTTCGACTCTGATGGATGTTCTGACTCGATGGATGTTTTGACTCTGATGGATGTTTCGACTCTGATGGATGTTCTGACTCGATGGATGTTTTGACTCTGATGGATGTTTCGACTCTGATGGATGTTCTGACTCGATGGATGTTTTGACTCTGATGGATGTTTCGACTCTGATGGATGTTCTGACTCGATGGATGTTTTGACTCTGATGGATGTTTGGACTCTGATGGATGTTCTGACTCGATGGATGTTTTGACTCTGATGGATGTTTCGACTCTGATGGATGTTCTGACTCGATGGATGTTTTGACTCTGATGGATGTTTAGACTCGGATGGATGTTCTGACTCGATGGATGTTTTGACTCTGTGGATGTTTAGACTTGATGGATGTTCTGACTCGATGGATGTTTTGACTCTGATGGATGTTTAGACTCTGATGGATGTTCTGACTCGATGGATGTTTTGACTCTGATGGATGTTTCGACTCTGATGGATGTTCTGACTCGATGGATGTTTTGACTCTGATGGATGTTTCGACTCTGATGGATGTTCTGACTCGATGGATGTTTTGACTCTGATGGATGTTTCGACTCTGATGGATGTTCTGACTCGATGGATGTTTTGACTCTGATGGATGTTTCAGACTCTGATGGATGTTCTGACTCGATGGATGTTTTGACTCTGATGGATGTTTCGACTCTGATGGATGTTCTGACTCGATGGATGTTTTGACTCTGATGGATGTTTCGACTCTGATGGATGTTCTGACTCGATGGATGTTTTGACTCTGATGGATGTTTCGACTCTGATGGATGTTCTGACTCGATGGATGTTTTGACTCTGATGGATGTTTGACTCTGATGGATGTTCTGACTCGATGGATGTTTTGACTCTGATGGATGTTCTGACTCGATGGATGTTTTGACTCTGATGGATGTTTCGACTCTGATGGATGTTCTGACTCGATGGATGTTTTGACTCTGATGGATGTTTCGACTCTGATGGATGTTCTGACTCGATGGATGTTTTGACTCAGATGGATGTTTCGACTCTGATGGATGTTCTGACTCGATGGATGTTTTGACTCTGATGGATGTTTCGGACTCTGATGGATGTTCTGACTCGATGGATGTTTTGACTCTGATGGATGTTTCGACTCTGATGGATGTTCTGACTCGATGGATGTTTTGACTCGGTGGATGTTTCGACTCGGATGGATGGTCTGACTCAGGTGTCACGTGACCTCTTGGATGTTTTGACTCGATCGATGTTCTGACCCAATGAATGTTCTGGCCATAAGCGGCAGAAAAGGTCCTCCTAACACAAGCAGACTTCGAAAAAAGGACGACAACCATCTACGTTTTCGAAAAAAAAACAGCAAATCAATACAATGCAGGGGTAATTGACAAGACAAAAAGCATAAAAGTTTACAAAAGTCGGTTTTTACTTCAAAACTCCCCCCCCCCCTTTTTTTCTTTCTTTTCTGCCTGCCTTTTTTTGATTTTTCGTTGTTCCGTCGTGTATGGGAATTTCCAGTGTTTGCCGTTATAGAATTTACGAGGCGAAGCAAAGTGCGTGGCCACATTGAGGCAGGCGGAAAATATCTGTGGACAGCTCCTAAAAGTACATTTACCGGCCGTTTCACCCATTTTTTTTTGTCCACATTAGCGCTTTTTTTTCATTCTTCGTTCTTCCAAGCCAACGTGGTTTCTGCATTCATTTTCTTAGGCAACTTTGTATAAGCTCTTCAATGTTTATTATGGTGGTAAAAGTATCTCCGTTTCTTTCTTGCTCTCTTTTTTTTCTCTCGCTTTCTCTTCAAACTGTATGTTTGGCATGTTCTGCTATATCTCATCATCTACAATTCACTATATTGAACATGTACTACCTTCCTACATCTCTTTGTCTGCATATTAAACTCTACAAGTTCGTAATTTTACCTTTTTTTTATCGCCCTCCACTTTCTTTTTCCTCGCCTTTTTTTAAATACATTATTAGAAAAATAACTTCTATTTTACGAAACTACACTTGCCTCGGCGCGTAATGTTTCATCTCGTTTGAACGGCTGGATGTGTCGCAACCTTTGACTTTCCCCTTTCCAATCGGGACTGGTGGCCCGCGCCATCATCGTGGTGTACCCAAGAGAAATACCACCGCTTTTAATAAGCGCCACATTTTAAAACAAAAGTTAGGAATTGACTCCGTAAGTGTGACGTCATGGGTCCAAACAAACCGTTGCGAGGGTCGTTGTTATGGACGAATACATGTGGCTCAGTTTCGCTACGAAAACCCGACCCTTCAAAAATCAGGAGTAGGATTTAAACTTCTAAAAATCACAGATATAGAAAGCTTGAATGTCATATATGTTTCGACAGAAGTGTGCCGGTAATCGCTCGTTTCTGAAATATTTACGACTGCAACTTCCGGTCCTCAAGATGCCTGCAGCAGACGACGAATGCAAGAAGGATGCCGTCTGCCGCACGCCGGCCGCCCAAGTGGGGCCGTCGTTTGCATCATGTGAATAAAGACGATATTCTGACATCGCATTTGTTTGAAATATAATGAGTTTCATACACTCTTATTTCATAGTGGGGTGCGATGCAAAATATGGTTTATCGAAAGTCCGGGCGTCGATCGAGATGATAGTCTGCTAAAAGATCGGATTGCGCCCGCGAGAAAAGCACTTCAGGCGAACGGTTGAGATCCCAAATTTTGTTTGCGGACTCGCGCTATGCGAGGGTGCTTCGTATACCTGATTGTAACCATCGCTTGGAGAGAGATTCTTGCAGTTTCTTCAGATTTCCGCAAGACCCCAAAGCGCGAAAGAACTGGATAAAAAGCATAAGGTGAGTCTATTACAGACTGTACTCGCATCGCGGGTTCGATGAAGATCTTCACCAAAAGAGCACATCCACAAAATTTGATGTATACCAAGGGGAAAAAAAAGCAAAATACTGCGAAATCGCGATAGACATGCAATTATTTAATAACCTGACAACCACAATAATAAAATAGTAATAACAAACGACTTACCTCGACGGCGTACGATTTGTTTCTCATGGTGGCCTGCACTACGCCGGTAATGCACTTCAGGTCGTCGTCGTAACTGATCTGCGTGACGTGGTTTGATCTTACTGCATTTTGACCCCTCGTAACTAAGCTGGGCTGTTCACAGGAAAAGAAAACGCACATTGCGGAGGCCTCTACGGCCACGGCAATCCACTTGTTTTTGTCGCTTGTTTACCGACGCATTTCAATGAAGACGCCCGCTGCAACAGAGGCCAGCAAATCTATCGTGTCGTCTGCTACCAAAGCAAAGCGGAGTGTAAGACTTCACAAATGGCTTTCATCGTTGCCATATGACACTGAGACGACAAGAACATCTTCATAATTAGATATCAAGAAGTTAGGTTGCTTACAAAAATTATTTACTTACTTGTATGCAAAAATCCAGCCTCATGTGGAGTCTCCATGCATTAGTCCATAGCAACGCCCCTAGCAACGGTTTGTTTGGACCCAAACGCCATGTTGTGACGTCATCACTTACGGAGTCAATTATTGTGCTATCACCATAATGAGCGCCAAATGTTGCGCAATGTGTTTGGAAAATTTGCAACACGCTTGTACACCGTTTTTAACGTCGTGAAAACTCCCAACTTTAGAATGGGGCCCGGTGTTTTGGATAAACTTTGTTCTCATCGCGGTGCACAATCATAACCAAGCGATGTACTATAACAATATTAGACTCAATTGTTTTATAAATTTATAAAAAAGACAATTAGAAAAAAAATGTCACGCGTCTTACCTATTCCGGATTTCATGCGTGCTATTTTGATGACATAAAAAAATTGCACCCGGCTTCAGAAAAAAAGAAGCAATGTTTAAAATGAAACTTTGAGGGCATAAGTTGCAATACACCAAAGTGGTAGAAAACTCACAAAAGAACAAGGCGATTACGTCAAAAAAGAAACAAAGTGACCTTGACTGGTCACTTTGTTTCTAAGGTACTGCAACAGAAATGTAGGATGTTGAATTGAAATTTGTTCAGTGCAGTACGGCTCCTAACCCTTTCTTTAAGCAGCCAGCAGGGTATTATAATCTAAATCAAGAAACACAAGGGTCCCGTAAAAAAGTGTCGTGTAATATCAGAGAAATGTACTTGCAACAAACTAAAACAACACACTATTCTTCTGTCATTTGTCGACTACTCTTTCTTTTGAAGCGTGCGAAAAAAAGCTTTCTGAGCTTTTTGTAATTAAATTTACATGTTCATAAAGTCTTTGATGTGATTTATTGATGCCTTTTATCCAGCGGACGAAGAAAAAAATAGGTGAGGGAGACGTGACAAAAGACGAACAACGTCTCCCTATTTTGGTCGTGGTAGTCCACGTTCGTTCACTTCATCTTAGCCGACAGCTCTGTATAAGAACTACTACCGACCATTTGTCAGCGTCCACGCGCGTGTCATGTTGTTGGACGCCATATTTCACGCCTGGCCTCAAAGCGCGATGCATCTACCTTTCTTGTTATTGTGTCCTATTTTCAAGTTGTTGACTTATGTGCTTTTTTAAAAAAAAATTTCAGCTACGCTCCCCCTTCCCTTTCCCTATATTCACCAAAATTTATAGGCAGAAAAAAACATTATCATAAACATTTCCCGTGTGTCCGCAGTTTCGGTTTGAAAATGAGGCCGCACTCTTAATAAAGCCGTCATCAACGTGGGTGACAATCGAACACGCCACCCACGCCTTTTTTTTTAAACGCCGCTTTTTTAAATAATTTTTTTTAAACGGCTTTTTTATGATTTGTTTGGGTCTCCTATTACGTGTACGGACACTTCAATATAAGGAAGAAAAAAACGGATATATTAAAATCGCATGGCATTCCAGTTTTTGCTTTAAGGTAAGACTAACGCCTAGCCTTTGAGTGGCCGATAAATCAAGAAAATGAATAACCGTCTTGTTTGTGTTTCTATTTTTACGTAAACAATTTGTTGCAATTTCGTAAAAAAAAAAAGAAAAAAAGAAGAAATGTAATAAGGGGTTTAGAGAAGTAATTTTTTTGCTTATTCTTTGTAGGACCATGCCCGCCGCACTTACTTTTTGTCAGCGTCACAAATATGTCACATATATAATCAAAACTAATATAAAATTGTTTAGTTTGTTATAAATTATAATCTCAAGTTTCCCATTTATGCCACCTTTTTGCTTCTGAGCAGTCGAATATATTGTCTTGGCAGTGACTTTTATACGGAGTGAATTTGTTTCTACAATCTGAACTAGCTTAATAAAATGTATAAACATAGAAATTACCTGTCAAGCTGCGTGAAAGCAAGACACACTTTCTTAACTCATAAAAATACTTTGATAGTTTTGGGGGTTTTCCCGTCACCTTTAAAACAATTATACGCCGTGCACGTTTGCCCATAAAACAAAGTGCAAAACAAACACACCACCCAGTTCTTAAATTTATGGCCTTGTAGAAGTAATTAAGATGCGTTTTATAAAAACAAATTGCAGAAACATATAAATATAAAACTGTTTATTGAAGTTTATGTGTGTTCAGAGGTTTTAATAAAAGTACATAAAAAGGGGGAACTTCGGTGCAACTTTAAAACATCTTTATGTGTTTACCAGAGCCAGGCGACAGAACTGAGCGTGCCTTTAATTACATACTGCTCGTTGGCAAACCACTTTATCTAGTGGCTCCAATTAATCAAGTCTATCGTACTTTTAGCGCGTTAAATGCATACACGCTTATAAAAGCTTGTTTTTCCTGCGCACGCGAGCGTAGAACGACTTTTTTAAACCATAGCTTTTGGTGTGGTCACCCAGAAGCAATTACAAACAATTAAAATATCAAAGTTTTGTTAAAAACATTGTGTTCCGTAGTTATTTTTATATTGATAATTTACTGATAATAGTATATACGTTTCACCAAGATGTGAAATTTTGACTTCAAAATAATAATTTTGAATGGTAGGTTGAGAAAAATAATATTCTTACTTTAAGGTAAGTTTCAGTTTTTATATCAATCATGCTGAAATTAATAACGATTTTAATTATGTTAATGACTAAAATTATCCACAATTTTTCCTAGAACTGTTGAATACTGAAACAGTATTGATGGTGCACCTTGTTCACTTGATTTTGATAAATTTTGGGATTCACTTTAGGTTATTTTATGCATACTAGGGAGTGCATACTATTTATAACCCTCCTATTTTATTTATTGATGTGATCCCTTTCATAACCCTTCTATTTAACATATTGATGTGTCTTTTTAGGCTGTGTTGCTTTACCTATGACGCTCTGTGTGTGTGTGTTTAAGTGCAATGTATATGTTATTCCTGCAATGACCTTTCTTAAGGTCGTAGTATTTTGAAATAAATAAATAAATAAATATGAAGGTCAATAACCATAAAATATGATACTCAAGAAACAACGCATTCGTTGAAATCAGGAAGAAATAAACAGAACCGCGCAAGAATACTTTTATAAAATGCAACTTTAATACATGAAAGAAAGATGAACACCAGAGTAATCAATCCGAAAGGCTTATGCAACCAGCAAATTTGATTAGCGTATTCATGCTGTTATTGTCCTTGCTCGATGATTCTTGTTTGTCCTAAACCTACAAGCCTGAACAGTCGCTTTGAGTTCAATAGGCATTTATTATCCGGATGTTTCCTGTCAACAGAGAGGTTCTTTGTGAATGAAGTAAATATTGAGAATTGTTTATTTTTATTTTTGTGAACCACTTCAATAAAACAGGTAACTTTTGTTCGCATCTAGTGAATTTACAAAAACATTCCAGGCTGTCGTTAATGAATGGAATGCTGGATGATGATTTCGCTTTCCAATTACTGAGAGTTTCAAAATAGTTTAGTTATAACTAGGGCTCCGTGTGTTCGGATAAATCCGAAAAAAACTCCGAGAAACACCCGCCGGTAAAATTTTGGTTAATTCGGATTTATCCGATAAACTCCGAATATTTATGCGTCAATGCCACTTCCCCCCCCCCTTTTTTTCCGACAAAAAAAGAAGAAAATACATTTTTTTTTACAGTTTGATCAGCACAGAGTTAACGGTCCTGGGAAAATTCCACCATAATTATCTTTCAAATCTCGGACCGTTGTCAAAAGGGGTCTTGCCGCTTGTCTCGTCGAGGTTGATTCAGGGCAACAGGTCATTGTGCATTCGGGTCACGACAAAAGCCACTCTTTTGGTTTCCAGTTTGAGCCATGCGATTTGTGATTTAAAGAAGGGAGAAGGTATGTTTTTAACAGTGAAAGCTATGGACCATAGGGATTGTAAAAAATTGGGAAGAGGGGCAGTTCAAACTCTCTATTACCTCCTTGACCACTCCACCTCGCGCGGCTGTGGGCTAGATTGATGGAATAGGATGGGATGACTACGAGCTTCCTAGCGACTACCTCCGGGAGTTTATTGATTTTAAGGTATCGGCGTTTATCCAATCGCCACTTGTGTGTGACTTTTGTCGGGGATAAATTAGTATTGCCAATGTTGGCACCAACGCCAAATTCAACTGAAGATATTTTTAATTGATACAAGCGCGTTTTATTTTTTGTCTGGCATACGTTTACATTCGGTTATTATTTATTTATTTATTTTTAATAGGAAACGCAGCGAAATAAAACTCCGAATTTCGGAGAATTGGGAATCAAAAAAATATAAATTCCGATGAACTCCCAATCTTCGGCAAAAAATAAACTCCGAAAAACACCGTCCACATTGGACGAAAAATTAACTCCGAAAACACGGAGCCCTCGTTATAACATATACGTACTTTCTATGTTACAATTAAACCAGAATATATTTTACTACTCTGTCCCCGCTTAACTTCTCTAACCTGCCTACCTTCTCAGTAACATATCGGGACCAGCAACAATGTTACTGGCCCCTTGTTTCAATGTAGATCAATTGAGGAAATACCAATACAAAGCTAGTATTCTCAGTATTTATTCCCATTAAATACGTTTGCTTTGTCTATTCCCTATTGAGTCAGATGACGACTGCTTCCGAGATCTGAAGGAAGCTAAGTTATTCTTATAATAAATATGCCCCCCCGCCCTCCGCCCTCCCCCCCCCCCCCCCCAAAAAAAAAAAGAAACGCAACAATTTTGTTGTGTAAATAATCAATTCCGCTTTCGAACAGCTTATGGCATTTGAAAACTCGTAGCTTCATTGCAAAATAGCGAAGAGATAACGCACAGAATCACAAATGATTTATACCAAAAATACCATAAACCTTACTATTATACCTTTGAAATATCCCTAAAATCCCATAAACCCTACTATTTTCTGGTGTAGTATGTACATTTCCACAATCCATTTGCCTCGAACATATACTTGAAAGAAGTTGTGCGACCGCCGCTACTTCCAAAATATAAGTTATTTTTATCCGCTAGCTAAATGCCCGTTAGATATTTGCAACCGCTCAATAGCAACATCGTATTTTTTTATTCAGTACTGCTTGTTTGATTAATTAATTTATACTAATTCTCTTTGTTGAGTACCATTGTAGAAAGGACACATAAATAGAATAAATAGCAATTTTTGTTTTCGTGTTACTTTTTTAAACCGTATTGAGTTTAGAAGGCAGATATTTTGCATACGAAATATGCTTAATACCTGCACATTGAAGTAAGTTTTCAAACTTTCTGCCTTGTTTTCAACCGCTATGGTCTGCGACATAGATTGAAACCCTTCTTATTTCTTGCAGGCTTAATATAAATCTTTGAACCGTTCGTTGGTAAGCAGATGTGTAGAAATGCTTCTTTTTAATCGATACTTATTTTGTCAATATTTCTGCCTCATAGCAATGAACACGTCGCGTATACGAACGGGTTAGAAATCAAATGCCGATCTGCTGCTCCTTGCTCCGGGAATGAGATCCAGCAACAAACTAAAATCATTCTTCTACGCCGGACACAGAGTAAGCACAACACAGGAACGAAGCAATAGTCCTTCGTATAATGTATTGAAGAAAGAAGAGAAGGCTCAGAAAAAATGGCCGGGGTAGAACGTGTGTCGAATGCTCAAAGATTTCCGCATTGGGAAAGAATGACGCTGCAAGGGAAACGTGATAGGGGCTATATACGGCTAGAAGCAGGAGAGTGAGGAAATTCGGGGAATATAATGACGTCGTAAAAAGCTCTGGGACACTGTTAAATTTTGAAGAATTTTTTATAAAGTTTTGTAGTGCCGTTTCAAAAGTTATAAAGCCTATATATCTGAAAACCGACATGGTTCGTCTTACGTCAGTTTTTAGTAACATATCTACCAGTGATTCATCAATTAACCAACCGATTATTAATCTATCAATCGGGAAATAGTTTCGAATGAATTTAATGATTAAAGAATATACCTTTTTACTGGGTTTCCGCGGGTATCATATTCATTGCTGCCAAACTCAGCGTAAAAAATTGAATCCTTTTACAGACTTCTACGTGTTTGAGGCGCCATATGTAAAGGTACAGAGCCAGAAACTTTCTCTCCTTATCTACATATGCACGAAAATGGGAAGCTACTTCATGTCCAGCAGCGTCAGTTTTCTCTGCAAAAAGTTAGTATCATAAACTTGCCTTTTTTGTATTTTCTTAAAATATCAGTGACTAACTGAACACATTTACTCGAAACATATCAGTACAAATTACTACAAACTATAATATATTTGCTGCATACGTTGCCACAGCATATTATTTCTTCTTAATAACTTCTCATTATCTATGTTTCAACTCGCCTTCGGTGACGGTGTTAAAAAATCAGTGAAGCACCGTGATTTGTTTTAATCTAATTTTTGAACGAATTATTACTTCTATATCTTAAACACATATCGCGCACTCTTATAGTACTGAAATATTTCTTAGTCGCTGTAACCGGCTGTACTAAGAAGATGTAAGCTGAATATAAAAATCCCATAATTTGTATCGCCCAAATAGGTATTTTATATGTCTACAATTTTAACAGTGCCATTAGCTTTTCTATTAGATCAAATAATTAATTCATTAAAAGTCCACAATTAATTGGCACATAACCTTAGTGTACAAAAACGTTTCGAATATATTTTGTCTGAAGTACGGGTCTGAAAACAAGGAGACCGCATGGCGGATGGTTACCATTTCCAAGATCATTCCCTATGCTGCAACGTTTCCTGGGCTCACGGGTAACTGCTATCCTCAATGTGACTGGGTGGACGACATGAATTGAACTCAAACGCTTGTACACATAAGCGATCACATTGGTGACCGACAGCAAGACGCTAATAAACGGAACCTTCCACGTGGTACCTGAGGCTCGGCCAATACCAGATGAGCCACGTATGGATGGTTACCTTTGGAAATGCCGATGCCAAGCTTAAAATCAAGGCATGCGAATAGTTCGTAATCAAAGGAAAAAGATGCCTAATCATTGACCCGTGCAAAGCGGAGGTCAAGCTGAAACTCCTCTGGCTACCTGTCCTCATGCCGGACTCGGAAGTAAGAAGTTACTGGAGCTCGTCGGAACAGTCAAGGACATGAAACGAGGGAGATAGAGGTTTTCAGGCCTTGATGCTCTTGAAACAATGACACGGGAGGTGACACTCGTTCTGATGCATGACCTAACTGTGGACAGGATACCGCACCTCTTGAACGTTTATGGATCCAACACACTCGCCGTGATCCTCGGAAGGCCACCGTACTGCCTTAGGCACAAAGATATTGGCCACATCCGTCGGCGGTGCTGCACTCCACAGTGCACGGAGTGTTGGCGGTTTGACCACGCTGAGGAAGAATGAGTCATAACATTTGCCTCCAAACTCCAAGGAAACGTAACACCCGACGCTGACCACAGCAAGCACCTAATGGACGTCGAGTAAATGTGCAACGAGGATATCACGTTGACATCAGAGATCGACGACAAAACAAGCGAAAAAGAGAACAGCAACAGCTACAGTGAAGACCTGGAGGCGGATCACAAGCCTGCCGTGAAGCAAGAGGCGGCATCAACAACGCCACAGGAGGAATCCGATGTTGGCCTTCCGAACAAAGGAAATGAATCACGAAAGAACCTCAAACCCACTAAGCAGTTCGTCGAGGTCGACAAGGGAGAGAGACGACACTTCACGAAAGCCAAGGTTGACACTAGTGAGATCGTGGTGCAGAAACCTCAGGCCACCATCATTCCAATTGACTCTCTTTACTTGTGGCGCCATTTCCCAATAGGCGCACCGAGCAGACAACAGAGTGCGTTGCCTGCTTGCTGCGTCCATCGGAAGATGAAACCATACGTAAATAGCGTCGCTTACAGAGCTCTAAGTACAAACCGCATGTAAGCGATTTGGCGAGCGACAAAACAAGCGACGGCGAACCGCTTCGCTGTCGCTCGCTCACTCGCGCGACGAGGCAAACCGCGCGACGGGAGCAAGCGACCAAGGCGATGAGTGCACGTTTTCTCCGTCGCTCCTCTCGTCGCTCGCTAAATCGCCTACTTACGCTTCAGCCATTATTACAATAAGTGTCCAACTGTTCGATCGGGATGACGTGGTTTATGTTCCACGTTTGCAGTAAGAGCTGCGAAGAGGTCCAGAAAGCGTTGATCGTCTGCCAACGTCTCCACCTTTTCACCTGCTTTCCTTTTCCCCCACCAAAGCGCGGCGCATGCGAACTTGTGACCAAACTTCTCAGGAGTTGTCCGCCATTAAAGTGCAAGTGCTCCCCATCGCCCCAGAGGGGCATTTTCTTGTTACAGGTCCTTGAGCGTCGCTAACTGCGCATTGAAACTTTTCACGGTAAAACCGACATGCTCTGTGCACATTCGGCGAGAGTTCCAGCTTTCCATATACAGGCGCCGATTTGTCCGGCTCGTATTACAGCGTGAGGTCTTGTTGGGACAGCCTATATCTACTCGCTGACACCCCAAGAAACGCCGATCGTGAAGAGTTCCAAGCGTGCTTTTATAGCCCCGCATTAAAATCGCGGAATCAGTCAATAGGAACGCAGAAGAAGATATCACGAAGGAAAAAGCGTAAACATAATTGGCCGTGCCCTGCGTTTCTGAAGTTCTTAGTGGCTCTACCCCAACTCATGTTTAAAAACGACCGCATCTCCACGTGGTGAATGATGTTGATTGGGGCGAAGCTCGGGTGGTGCTGATGATACTGATTTTGGTCATAGGTATTGCTGCTTGCTGTCGGCGTTGACGCTTTGCCGCCGCTTCCCGAGCTCTCAACTCCGGGTCCGCTTGGCGTTTTTGACGCTGTGCAGCAGCTTCTCGCGCCCTGGTCTCCGGAGCAGCTTGCTGTCTACGTAGACGCTGAGGCGCTGCATGCCGAGCTTTTCGGTCCTTTTCATTCATGGCAGTAGGAGAATGTGTGGTTTTCTTCTTTTTCTTTTTTTAAGCAGACAGATGGGATGGCATCTCAGAACCCCCTACTCTTTTTTTCTTCTTTTTCCTTTTTTCATAATTTTTTTCATCTTTTTTTTCAATTTTTTTGCCCTCCACGGGCACGTGATACAAAAGGCTTAGGAAGCACAGTAGTATCTCTTATGGCTTAACAGGACCAGCTGGGTTTCCTAAGTCACAGAATTATGGAGAGTTTAATGCGAGCACTGATTGGTTCCACTCACTTTCCTAAAAACGCCTTTTATTAATAATTTTCAAAAACAAAACACGGAGCAAAAGAAAAAATACATGTCAATTGAAGCTGGCGGCGTGGTAGCTGTCGATGGTGCTAAAGTTGCTTTACCTAACAAATATGTCTGAAATTAATAAGCCCTGATAAGCTGGACAGAAAGGAGGGGCGAATTCTGCTCCATTGTCTTGAAAATAGAATTGGAAGTGTCGAATGAAGCTTAAGAAACGAATACACTTTAATTTGGAAATGACTTCTGAAGCGACAGTTTAGTTTTTTGAGCACCACCAACCTAGGCAAAGCTACAGAACATATAAATGTCTTTTTTTTTCAACGTAGGTTTTTAGAATAGAGGGAAGAAACCTATATTTTGAAAACTTGACACTTCACGAGCAAAAGTTTGAAATACAGAGCAAAAATAAAAATTACAAGAGCTCTCAACTAAGGTCGTTTGTTTTCTAAGAAAAAAAAATGAAGGAAAAACCTAAAAGACAAACGAACAAGACACACGCAACTTCCCACCCTCCGTCACAAGCTCCCCGTCTTAGCGATGTTTTATTCGCTATCCTTTTGGCAGTTTGTTTTATTTATTTAATATCTGAGACAATACAAAATTGACTTGAACCTGAGGCAAAAGGCGACTGCAAATATCGCTTGACTGGACCGCTAGCACCAGACTACACTTGGAACACAAGCAAAATTACAACAGAGCAACACCAATACAATATAAAAATAGCAAAGAAACTAGTATATACCAAACACACAACGCAGCAAAAAATGAAAATAAAAGATAAAAGCCATTATAGCCATTAAACCTCAATAAAAGCCATTAAACAAAATTTAGGAAATACACATTCGATTACTTCCCGAAGGTCTGCGGAGAAGTATGTTCCAATATGTCAATTAAGTTCAGGAGGTTTGGAATTTTCAAATTTAATGGTTGGTGTGCCATAGTTAGTTCTGGTTCTACTTCTTACAAAATGTCTATATCTAAAAAAGTAGCGTGTATCAGAGCTTGTATATGTAGAAAAAAATAATTCGTGATCGGCTTTTAGTTTAAAAAAAGTTACTTCAGACAGTCGTTGCTTATATGAGGCTTCAAAATTCAGTATACGATTTGATTCAAGGTAGGAAGAAACAGGATCGAAGCTCGATAAGGTTTGAATAAACCGCACACCTTTTTTCTGCATTAGGTACACACTTTTATTATTAGAATTATATGTAACCCCAGACAAGTAAGCAATAATGTAATCGCGAATGAACAGTAGCGAAATAAAGCTGACGTTTTTAGCCACATAGGGAGTAATGTTCGAAATCTATTCAGCTTGCCTACAGATTGTGCGATACTAGGTTTCACACGACTTACATGTACCGTCCAATGAATGTTTTCGTGAAACTGTACTCCTAAAAAACTTGTAATCAGAAATTGTGATTGAAATATCAAGGAGCTAGCAAGGTTATCAGGTATATTAATGTGGAGAAAACCATGTATTTTGTTTTGTTAATACTTAGAAGAAGCTGATTGGCGTCAAGCCATTTGGATAGATTTTTTAGCCATATACTTATGGCAGGAATAAAAGATGGTAAGTTTCTTGATGAAAAAACACACAAAAAGACATTCGTGTCACCGGCGTTTAGGTAATTGTCAGCAGTTTGAGGAATGGAAACAATTCATTAATATAAAGAAGAAAGAATGCAGGTCCCAATATAGATTCTTGAGGAGCACCATATTTTATACATTCAGTGTAAGAGGCTGTATTATTAATTACTACAGACTGTGTCCGATTTATGAGATAGTTGCTTAACAACTTGAGAGGAGTTTCTCTTTTCCGTAATGTGGCAGCTTATCGAAAAGTATGTCGTGTTTAATAGAATAGAAGGATTTGTTAAAATCTCAACAGATGCCTATAGTATGGAAGTTGATTCTCTATAATACACAGTTGGTTCTCACGGACACTTGAAACAGACCGGTTTTGTTCACGGGTACACGAAGTATAGTATATATCGTTTCTTATCTAGACAACGTTTCAAGCGATAAACGGCTTCATCATGACGGAATCGAAAACAGCCTGAATCGTCGATCTAAATTTTTGTTTTGGCAGTTTGTGAAGCAGTAAACACGCGATGCTAGTCCAAGTATCTGCTTGCGTCATGAGTCAGACAACGCTCCCGCTTATTTTTCATCACCTGCTGAGGTTGCCAAAGCTTTTCGCTGCTTATTTCAGCAAAGTGTTACAATTGGTGACCACCATGAGCTTTTCAGCCTGATGAATACAAGATAAATTTGCTCATGAGTTGTCTTCTTTGCGTGTTGATTCGAAGAAATCGCCGAAGCGATTAGGAAGTTGAAACTAAAGTTCTAGAGTGGTGCTGATGGTATGCCGAGTTTTATTGCCAAGGGATGCAGTGAACTTTTATTCCTATTTCGAAACATATTTTAATATCTCCCTAAGTTCGGGGACATTTCCTTCGTTAAAAAAAAAATCCGTTATTGCATTCATTTTACAGGGTGAATATACCTCCGTTCTTACAAATTAACGTCCGATTTCTTTACTTCGTGGATTTTCCAAGGTTTTCGGAGCCTGTTATACGTACGCGAATGCTTCTTTATTTTCGTCAGAAACTTATACCCATGCAGCGTGGCTTTGTGAGTGGCCAGTTTGTGGAGACTAATTTGTGTACGTTTTTAGAATACGCCACGCCTATTGTTATGAATAGAGGTCAGGTAGATACAATATATTTTCATATGTCGAAACTATAGACCCATTTCTCTAACCAGCGTGTGTTGTAAAACACTTGAGGATATAATTTAGTTTGACATATTTCGCCACTTACAAACGAACAATTTCTTCGTAAGATATAAACATGGATTTAGAGTAGGCTTTTCTTGTATCACTCAGTTGGTCGAATTCTCCAATGCTGTTTCTTTCTTCATTTGATTTTGGGAATCAGGTTGACTGTATTGTGTGAGACTTTCGAAAGGCTTTTGATACTGTGTCACACGCTCCTGAATCTTTCATCGTTAGGATTACCCGACAACGTTCTTGGGTGGGTACGGGATTATCTGACATCTCGCTCACAAAAGGTTTTTCATTAATGGGTCTGAATCCCATTCCACTCCAGTAACATTCGGAGTTCGGCAGGGATCGTTTTTAGCTGCACTTTTGATTTCAATCTACCTCAATGATATAGGCTCTGACATCCCTTCTAATCTTAGGTTATACGCAGAATACTGTGTTTTATATATGACTTTAAATACCCAGGAAGACGCCACTGCTCTACAGGTCGATCTTATTAAGATAATCTCTTGGTGCGGCAAATGGAGAATGACACTTAATGTTTCTAAGTGCAGTTCTACCCACTTTAGTAGAAAACGGCTTAACATACATACTGACTTTTATTTAGATACTGAACAGATTGTTCTGGTCACGGATGTGAAATATTTGGGTGTTATCTTTTCATCTAACCTAAAGTGAAATAGGCATGTTGAAATGTAAACTATCAAAGCCGGTCGTGTCCTTAATTTTATCAGAAGAAATTTCAGGTACCCAGCTAAGGACGTTAAAGAACTTCTATACATATCTATTGCGCGTTCTATTTTAGAGTATGTTGCAGTGATATGAGATCCTGACACTAAAACACTAGTTAACAAACTAGAAGCGATTCAGAAACAAGCCGCTCGCTTTGTTACAAACTCTTATCGTTTTAGTGCCAGCGTTACTGCATTAAAAAGAATCTGTCATGGGACTCTTTTGAATTACGTCGAAGATTATCGAGGTGTTCGTTTCTAAGTCAAATATCACACAAACGGGTTGGTATCGATAAAATAAATATTTAAAGGCACCTACCTTTATATCCCGTAGACAAGACCACTCTAGAAATTTGCGCAAAATAACTTGCCGTATATCCGTTTTAAATCACCCTTCTTCCTCTGTACAATTAATCAATGGAATAGACTTCCTGACGCCGTGGTTACCACGCCCGTTGAAAACATTGAAAGTGCTCTGAAGCAGCATTTTCACGAAAGCGTGCTATGATGGTTTGCTAAGTAGGTTTTGTATTCATTTTAATGTGTTTGTATACAAAAAAGGAGACTGATAATTGATTTTTAGTACCATGTTTCGATGATGCAATGTTAATTAATGTTTTTGTTGCTAATTTATGTGCTTCGCTGGTGTAGTGTGCCTTGCTGGTGTAGAAGATCATTGATGTGTATTCTCTATTTGCGTATGATAATACGTAAGTCACCCCCTAAGATAATGCCCCATGGGCAAACTGTAGATAATAAAAAATGATATGTCGATAGTTACTGATATTATCAACAGTACCACTTTTATGCAAAACAGGTATTCTGGCAGCTTTTATTTTTTTAGGAAAATTCCTGTAGACAATAATAGATTAGTGAAATGACCTACCATGTTACATTTAAGATCTGGAACCGCTTTAATTGGTTCCGCCTTTATATCATCAAATCCACAAGAACAATTATTTTTAAGACCACTTATTAGGCTAACAATATCCGGGGGGAGGGGGATAAAGAAACATAGAATGCGAGAGATTGTGCCCTATATACTTCTTAAAACCCTAAAATGTAGTCACACTTGAAGCCCCTAAAGCTAAAAAAATGTCGATTAAACTCATTAGTGAGATCTTTGCCATTTAAAGTTTTTTTACACATTTTCATTTCAGCTGGTACATTGCTTACTGTTCACCGTAGTAGATCTTTCATAATACGCCAAGTTTTCTGAGAGTCAAAATAAATGACTGCAAATGCATCAGTACCTGATTTATTTCTAACTTTTTTTGTACTCCATCATATATCTCTACATAATATGAACTGACTGTAAAGTTTGTTCCGTGCTTTGATTTTTTGCAATAGGTCACGAGTTATCCACGGCGTTCTTGCTTTTTTACTTTTTTAGTTGTTACTCTAGAAGAAAAAAAAACAATCGTACAGTTCAATTATTTATTCAAGAACACGTCGTGCAAAACATCGGGATTTGCTGCTTGAAATAATTTGCTCCTGTCCATCGAAGATACTAGCTGATGAAAATATTGAATATTCCTCTCTGTGAAAAAACCGCGAGGTCATAATTCTATTTGTTCGCCGGGTGGTATGCGAGAAACTGTTTGAAATGAAACAAAACAGCGAAAGATGATCCGTTATATAACTTGTGAGTACACCTGCTTTGGTGTCGTCTTCATAACAGCGTGTAAAACAAAGGCCAATCAGTGTTTCACTAGAGTCCGTAATCCGAGTGGTTACGTAAATTATATTTAAGAAACAATTTGAGGATTTAATGCCAATAAACTTATTGACTGAACGAGATTGCTGTAAAGTATTGATATTAAAGTCTCCCATAATCACTACAGGCATTTGAAACGATACAAAAGTCTAAAATTGATTCAACAAAATGAAAGAACTCATCCAGCGACCCAAAAGGGGCTAGACAGTGCTAAACACGAATGCATTTCAATCAATCAGAGTTTTATTGTGTTTCCCAAACAGCTTTAGGGGCTTTTTTAGGGCTACACTTCACATTATAAAACAGCACTGAACTAAACAAACTACACGGCAATCCTGACCACTATACTATTCTTGAACTTTTTAAAAGGTATAAAAAAGGTTTTAGTGAATGAGCGATTAAAAACTTGAATGAAAAACTATGTACTAAGAAATGAACTTGAAAAACAAATGGGTGCTTTAGTTAAATATCAACACCACCACCCTTTTTATTTAATAGGTATATGTATTTGCATCTGTAACCTTCAAATTGCACTACGTCATGGGTATTGGCAAACCACGTCTCGCAAACCGATACATCAAATTCATGATCTAAAGGAGACAAGTAAATATCGATGTCATCTTCTTTGTCTCTTAAGCTGCACACATTCAAGTAAAAAAGGACAGAAAAAGATCCCGGTTGTTTCATTGCTAGAGATCTGATAGCCACGAAAAGAATCAGAATCATCGAATGCGCCAAGACCGACGTTCAGAGCAAAAGTCGCTTGTGCAACCTAGGTACGGATGATCATACAATGTTTTCGAGATCGCACTCGTCACAGATCCGAATGGCGTTATCACTTACAGCTTTCCATGCAAATACATGCCCATTCTTTTCCCACACAAACCTTTGTCTTTTTTCTTCACTTTACGTTCGCGCTAGCTGCAGGAGCTTTTCGTTTATGGGAGTCAAGTGGTCGAAAGAAACGCAGATTCCGTTCATCGGTTCTAAAGCGAGAGCGAGAGGACCACCATTTCCCTCCAATGGCGTGATATAAACAGGATAACCACACAATGCACTTATCACTCGCTGACGTAGCTAGAACGCGTGGATGATCTGCATTCCTTGCATGATCTAATGGCAAAAATATAAAAAAGGCAAAAAATTGCATCTTTTCTTAGCGTCACGGCTCCCACAACCTTCGTTAAACCTCAACTTGTCAAACTGTATGTAGTTTTGAGCCTAAACGCTCATTTGTAGCCCTCGTCGGAACCATAGCATGTTCCCAATTTTGTAGGTACGTAAACAAAACAAAAAAAGCGAGAAAATCTGCAATTTTTTACAGCAAGTTAAAAAATATGTATCTTTGTTTATACTAGCGGAAGTTAGTCTCCCTTAGAAAGCGTCTGGTGTCTTAACTCTAGATGAGCAATTTAGCTAGTGCGTTGCAACCACTAGCCTCGGGTTTTTAACGTGCACCACGCAATAGTGATACACGACCGCACGGCGGTACGATGCTCATTTAGGACGAAACGGGCAGGGGCAATTGAACCCAGGATTCCTGGGTTCTGGGTTCAAGAAATAATCTGAGTCAAAAAGACCGTATGCTTCTTGCTTGCTGTCCGGGCCAAGGTCATGATGCAATCTCTGCTCTTGATTAGATTAGTGGACATAACCCACGCATGGAAAAACTGCGAACAACACCCTCGCGGTTCGCTTTCGGCGCTGGTTGATCTGCATGCCCCTCGGCATCGTGTGCTACCCACTGACTTAAGGCGAAACAAAATATAGAGTGCAGTTTCGAGAAAGCTATACGAGACTGGCCTTGATGTAAACACCCTATTTTAACTTCACATTTCCGTCAGTCTATGCTCATAATTTGCCCTGGGTCCCATTAATAAAAAATTGTGCGCACTAGAACTTCCTCTAATTGATGGCGGACGTGCCTAATTAATCACTTTAATTAGGAAGCTAATAGTAGCCCCGGGCTGTGTGGAGATGCTGAGAGGACTCTGTGGTGGTGGCGGCGACTTGAAAGATGGTGCGGCTACGCCGACAACGCAAAGAAAGCGTACGTGCCGCGTGTCTAATCAAGGGACTGGCTTACTCCTGGAGAGTTGGTTGAATGCGTAGGGGGTGTTTTCAAAGTTCGTCCTGCGTCTTATACCAGCCAATCATTTTAGTAAAAGCTGATTTTTTGTTTTACTGCTAAGGAGTCACGGCGTCTTCTCTATGTGTTTCTTTTGCTCAGCAGGCATTAGATGGAGAGAAAAAAAATACACGCCACAGTCAATAGGCTAGTGAACTAATATTTTTGAGTTAATTTTAAATCAACGCGTTTATGAGCCATGTTTCAGTTGTTGTGGAGAAGGCAGGTACTTTTTTGAGATGTTTATCGATACTTTTCGAGCGTTTGTCCTCCGTTTTTGAAACTGGACTCGGGAAGGGGCGCCGGTGGTGTCGGCCACGGTGACGCTTAGAAGAGTGATACAGTCGTTTCAGTGACGTGGTCACTACCTGGGCAACGCGTCATCGGTGAATGCACCAACGGCGTCTTGCCGAGACAGTGACGAGGAGCTGTCGAAAACGAGCACGTCACTCTTCTACGCAGGATTGTGGGCAGGGCTAGGTGGCGACTGTTCTGCATAAAGTTTCGCAAACGGGCGAGAAAAACGAAACAAAAATGAACGATGAAAACTTTAAATTTGCCTAGCCTCTAATAGTAAGAAGGTACGAAAAGTTGTTCGAATCAAATCGGACTGTGACATTCATGCGTTCACAATGAAGGGAAAGCCGCAAACACCAGCTCTCTTAACACACTTGAACCACTATTCGCACAAACCAATCTAATCGTAATTGCCCCCAATGCTATAATAGCAATTTAATCCAAACGGATTGATTAAAGGGGCGGTGCAACGATTTTATGATTAAAAGAATTCGCATCTTGTCATTTTTACGTTGTTTATCGTGTCCCGGAGGATACAGAAAACACCACCTTCATTACAAATGTCAATATTCCACAGCATAATCGCAAAGCTAAAGTCGAGCTTTTTCCCCACCTGCAACCCCAAGTGGCAGCCGAAGGAACTACGAGCGAAAAGATTACGTGACTTTGCTCGGCTCTAAGCTGCAGCATAACGCCCGCTAATGTCAGCGGAGAGAGGGAGAGGAAGCGTCCTCCGAGATAGCACACGGGAAGCTACACGGCACTCCGAATGACGTCACTGGGAGTGCTGCCAGGTGTGACCCTGAAGACTGGGAGTGAGTTGAGGGGTGCCCGAAATGCCAATATTTATCTCTTTTTTTTTACGCAACAACTAGGACACGCAGGCGAAATCGGTTTTCTGTTCTTTACATCAGAAGTGTCATAGGGCAACTTCCACAAATCTTTGACCGAAGTCCGAAAATCGTTGCACCCCCCCTTTAATCGGTCTACTGATCGTTACGATTATTCTCTTCTGTAATGTGCGCCGAATCTCATGAACACACTGTGTAGACGGCATCAACGTAATTTTTATAATTTTTTTTTTCATTACAACAATGTACACATCGCGACACTGTTAGCGCGAACACTACATCGGCGCATTTTCGCATTTTACTTCTAAATAGTATTAGCGAGCACGAAATGTTATCGCTTACATTATAGAACTAAATGAGCTCTTTCCGTAGCAATAATAACTTGGATGACATCCCTTTGGTTTCAAAAAGAAAAACGGGAAAAACCGACGATCGCTTGTTCGCGCTAACAGTGTCGCGCTCTGTACCTTGCATACTTCTCGTCCAACTTCGACGACAAACGAGGAACTTGAATCTAAAAAAAATATCCAACAAATTTTGTTAGCAACCATCCTTTTTATATTTTTGTGCCGTCAACTGACCACAAGAGTACATATCTGTGGAGGGGGACTGAATGCGGCAAATTATTACGCTTTTTCAATAAACAAAGTTTGGTTAGTTCGAAAACTAATCTCGATCTTTGTCAGGCCGGTGTGACGGGAGCATCTCGCTAAGGCCGATAGTAGCATTACGGCCAAGAGTGCATTAAGGCCGAGAGGGGCGAAAGAGCCGGGGGTGGCTTTGAGGCCGAATAGGGCATAACGGCCGAGAACTGCATTAAGGCCGATAGTCTCTGAATGGGCTGGTGTGGCCGCCTTCTCGGGGGTCACGTTGTGGTTGACGACTTTAGTTGTCACCAAATAAGATAGATGGCGCCACATTGAGCATGGCGGATGAAATTAACATATTTTCAGTCTCGTCAATCACCGTGGTCTCTTCGCAGATTACGATCATTAGCGCTCCGAATACTGTAAACTACTTAATTTTCGAGAGGACCTAATTTTCGCCAATCGCCTACAATTCGCGAAAAATAGGTCCCGCGAACAATAGACCTATTGCTATATTACCCAAGCATCAAGGAGAATGCCGGGATTGGTGTTCCACGCGCCGCACGTGCTGGCCTCAGCACCAGTAAATTTTCTAAAGCAAAAACCTAAAACAAATTGTATCTTGCACGCGCGTTCGTCAACGCTTTATTTTGGTTATTTACTTCGTATATTTTATACGGGGAAGGTGTGCGCTTGGGGCGCGTGGAACACAAATCCCTGCATTCTCCTTGATGCTTGGGTAATATAGCAAATGGTCTACTCCGTTAAAATGTAAACACATTATAATCTACATTGAGATCTTACCGCGTCGCGAAAATTAGAATCCGCAAATTATTCCAAAGCTCTGGCTTTGACCTAATCGCGAAAAATAAGTCGTTTACAGTATTCTGCGGGAAAGTAGACTTATGACATTTTAAAGAGTGTATCTGTCGGTGACTGCAAATACTGCGGTTTTAGGTTTGTTTTCACCCTTCATGGGCCGATCAAGCAGAACCGCATATTTGCGGGCAGCTACCGTGGCTCTTGTGACCTCCCTCAGGTGCTCTCGCACCAGTCGGTAAGCCGGCCTTGCCTATCCGAATTTTTCATTTATTTATTTGCTTTCCTGCGCTTTATCATTTCTTATTCGTTTGATCAGTAGTTCCTTCATCTGCATATTTGGATTATGTACACACACGCACACGTATTTTCAAATAAATGCTATGAATTTAGGGCGCCTTTTTGGTATAACATTCCTATATTTTAATCATCGGCTTTTTAAGAGTTCAGTAAAACATTTATTGTGTCTTTTCAAATTTCAGCTCTTTAACTAAATTAGTTATGTCTCTGATTCTACCGGGCGGCTACGAAAACGATAGTGAGGTTGATTTTAAAATTTTATTTTCAATCTTTTTTACAGCGAAACATTGAAGAAAACACATACTAGGAAATATGAAAAACACATTGGGCCATCAGAATGTCAGAACAGGACTATTAACTCACCGTCGGAGTGTATTCTTGCCTTGGAGAAGTGTCACGTGCTTCGTTCCGTCTCTCTAATTGGCTCACGAGGGCATAGCCTTCGCCCTTTGCTAAAAAATGTTGACACGGAGTGCGGCAAAAACGAAAAGCTAGTCGAAACTGTCGAAGCGCTACATGTTTAATTAATTGTAAAGGATGAAGCAATAAAACCAAAACGCAGTATTTGCCGTCACTGAGTAATACAATGTGCACTGACAAATAAAAGAAATATGTGGCGCCATCTACCTTATTTGGTGGCAACTAAAGTCATCAACCAGAACGCGACCCCCGAGAAGGCGGCCCCACTAGCCAATTCAGAGACTATCGGCCTTAATGCAGTTCTCGGCTGTTAAGCTCTATTCGGCCTCAAAGCCACTCCCGGCCCTTCCGCTCCTCTCGGCCGTAATGCACTCTCGGCCGTAATGCGACTATCGGCCGAAATGACAGTGACCCGGTGTGACAAGGCAATAATAAACCCCATAACAAAAAAAAAGAAACGCTGTTGTTGTTTGTAAATGTTTATAATTGTCAATGATCCGCAGATGGCTAAATTTATAAATACCGGGCACGACTCTCAAACCTTCTCTCCCCCAAAACATGTGTTCTTATATTTAGATTGCTCTCAAATTCAGTGATTCAACTATGATCGGAAATGAGTTTGTTCAGAGTATAAAATAAGATTGGAGATGAGATGCTTCATAGTTAAACGCTGAAGAAGAATGACTTCTGCATTTCAAAGTTTGCTCAAACTGAATAACCGGTTTCAGTTGAGCTATATATGTACATGTCTATGAGGAAACAGGTTGAACGCTAAACACTTACACACAGAGAGGACAGGACATACACAAAGCTGTGTATGTCCTGTCCTCTTAGTGTGTAAGTTTTTACTGCTTAAAACCTACTGGAAAGTCTAAACTACGGCTATTTTAGGATAACAAAGAAAATAAAAATAAAAATAAACATCCACTTTTTTAAAATTTCTGATTGACTGTCTTGTGTTTTAAGAATTGATACTTGTCTGACTAGTTGCCCGCCTACGGAAGTATACCAAAATCACGGTTGATACCATTCATGATTGCAGTGTCCTATTTGGGTTACTCAAAAAAAAGTTTCGTATAATTCCACGAAAAAATTATTAATTAATTTTTGTTGTGAAGTCCTTAGCTTAACAGCACCATTGCCTGCTTCTATCATGTGAGCTTCCACCAAACTGTCGCGCTGAGTCAATCGGGCTTCTACACTTTGTTTTCGCAAATTTAGTAGATTTTGCCTGAGAGTGAAATTAATAATGTTATGTTCGGCTGAGTTCTCACAAAAGATTAAAAAAAGTTGAAATAAGCCACCTCGAATTTGTGGGGTTGCTTTTCTAAAGCCTCAAGGTTGATTGTTTAACCTATGTGCGCCAGCATATGACAAAGATCGCAGAAAAAAAAAAATACCCCAGCACTACCAACAGAATATGAAATTGGGCTAGTTGGTACATAACAACTACGTAAAAATGCCAAAAAAAAAGACGAGAGGGAAAAAAAGCACGGATCAAAATTAGCTGAAATCCTGAACTCCAAAGGGGCAAGTCGAATTCGCAAAGGAACTATATACATTGGTTACCATTAAAGAAACACAATTGATTCAACAAGTGTCGGCAGATTTTTAAGGGCCTCTCGACAGGTTGTAGCGTGACAGTACTCAATGTCTCCGACGTTTCGCCAGATCAGGATGAAAATGTCGCATTCTTCACCATTTCCGTCCAGCATTGCAAGTTTTCTCGACTGGACTTCGAAAAATCCCAAGAGGGACATGTAGCAGAGCGGAAGATGCAAAAAGAAAGACAAAAAATAAAAAGACAGATCTTTGAAAATGTTTTTGTTTTAAGCTTTCGTAGATGCGTAGGATGACATTTTCGTGCCGTTCAGCGAATCAACAAACAAACGTATTCTATAATTAAAAAAAAATCTGGTCGTACAAGAACTCTTAGGGGTTCTTCGGCTGGTCCACATTTGGCACACTAAAACATTTTTTTAAGCAGTCCCTAAAAGGGTTGTTTGTGAAAATTCTGTAAGTTTTTTTAAGCTCCCTTTTTGATGCGAACGAGCTCTTCATCGCCCAGTTTCCTTCGTATTGTGCCAGGAGGTGATAGTGCTTGAAGCGAAACCACTCTTCGCGAGCTGAAAGAGTTCTTGGAACGTCAAAGAACGTTTCAAGAACGCATTTTTTTGGAGTAGCCGTTAATTTTGGGTCGGGGATAACTATACCTCGCTTCAGCCTAACTTGGTAAGGAGCGAACCCTGCGGCCTACTTGCTGCGCCCATCAGAGCAACGAAGTGAGGCACAGCACGGGACACTCCTCCAGCAGGAGGAGAGCGCTACGACGTTACGCTGACACGTTCTTCCTTCCGACGCGCTGATTGGTTCACTGAAGCCGTAGCCCCACCTCTTTACCAGATTATGGTGAAACACAGCAGGTCCTTTTTGCTACTCTGTTTCGTCAACAAACTGGAGGGATAGGGAAACATTGGGATCCCCAAAAAGGAATAGTGGGCGAAAATGTCATGTCCAGAGTCAAGCCCCCGGACACTAACAAGATATGCAGCCAGTACCTCGAGGAAGAACACTGCTCTTAAAGTCCGTGACGTACCTGCGCTGCGTTAAAATTGTGGCTAACTGCCCTTTAAAGAGAGTATGGGCAACTAAATGTTTTTTTTAAAGTTGAAGTGATTTTGTTTTTGCAAGCGGATCATTAAGAAAGATGCAGCACTTTGTCTTATTCTAACTTTTCGTAGATGCAAGCAGCACCGATGTGAGAATGGTGTACAAGCTATTTCGAATGCCACTTTGCACTATCATAACGTGGGCGCTAACATTAACACTTTAAGGCTAATTTTAATAAAAATAAATATGGACGGAAATGGAAGGATACGACAGAGTCTAGAATGAAGTAGACTGTTAAAACACTCTTGCTACATTATCTAAATAGAATAGTGTGCCAAGATATACGTCGGGCCCAAGTATGTAGAAACAAGCTCAAACGTTAATTATGTCATTTCAGAATATTAGAATCCGACCAGCTCTTATATCAGCGTTCATAAAAGTGATACAAAATAAAGTCTTCAGATGCCGGCCAAGGTCATTTAACAAATAAGGCAAAAACAACGTTGCTAAAACGTTTTTTATAGCACGGTGCGAAAGGATAATGAAGCGAAAAAAGCGGAAGCAATTAGTGGACGCAAAATTGGATGTTAATGATGATGGCTTTGGCGAGCCGCAAAGTTAATAACGATACTTTTTTATGAAGGGTTTCTTTCGTTTCAGTTTCAGCAATAGAGAAATGAAGAATTACGACCCACGAAAAGTCACTCCACTCTGGGTATAAATGAAGATTTGGAGAGCTGGGTACGTATAACTGCAAACACAGCACATGGTCGATACCTGATTCTTGCGAGATAATGCCTTGCTCAGCCAGCGTACAGCTTTGCAAGAGTCATGAAAAGGGCAAAATCAGTAATATCGGAGAATAACAAAATAAATCTGTTAAACTACTATACGACTCTCTCAATCGATTAGCGAAGAAGACAAGACATGGAATATACTAATGTAAATAAAAAGACTTGAGTCAAATTGACGCCGGTTATTTTTTTGTGTCTCCATAAAATTGCATTCCGCCCGTGCCCGGCCAAGACGTTTAAAACCGTACCCAGGCCAGGCCCTAGCCGAAGCAATTTCTATGTTACCCGGCCCGGCCCGGCCCGCCACCTTTTAGAACAGGCCCGGCTGCGGCCCAGACCCGAATTCGATGTCATGTTTTCTAAACTTCGACTCGTGGAGTACGAAAGTTCTGGGCAACGTAATATTTAGAACTGAGCATCGACTAAACATTTTAACCCGATTAACCGGCTAGTTTTAACCGATTAATGAATCGATTAATAGGCAGCGTTATTTTTAAGCCATATGACCGCTAAGAAGAGAAGAGTACATTCCTCATTTTATGCTTTTTTGTTTTTGATAAATCACCCTCACGTGCATTTTTGCGCTGGGGAAAAACATTTGCAGTTGAGTGTAGTCGAAAGGTGATTACATATTAGTATTCAACCGTTGAAGACATAGTGCAAGTCTCGTAGTATTCTTCGGCATGAGCGAGTTTCTTGCTTCCTCACAATAATCCTTGCTGCACTAGGCAGGCTTTCAAGAGACGTTGAACGTCCCAACTTCAGAACCAAGGAAGCCCTGCGATCGCCCGTGCAGTTCGCACAGTCATGCTTTTCTGTCGGCCAGTCGACACCGTGGCCCGTCGCCATCAAGCGGCACGACGCGCTGCTGGCCCATTGTGAAGGTCGACTGCTTTGAGAGGATGGACAACTCCGGTAGACCAACCTGAACGACAGATTCCATTTAAAAAAAATATATGTTTTTCCAATTGTCGCTTTGAGTGTCTCCGAGTGGCGGTTGTCGACGCCGCAGGAGCGTGGGAAAACTCCTTGACTCCGCCAAGTATGCCACTGACTGGGTGCGCAGGCTGATTAAGAAAAGTGAAGCTGAGGGATTTTACTCCTCTCTTGGGGAATCTCCGCCGGCAACCTTCTATCCTTGAGGAGTGCCCTATCTGCGCTGGACGACGCGCTTTTGTGTTTAGCGGACGCAAAGGAAACCTGCTTGGGCTTTCCGTATATTGGACACGGCTTTCGTGCTGGAACCACACCTGTTTTAAAGGGGTACGGAAACGAAAATCGAAATGTTCAAATTTCTTTCGGAAGTGAGTAAGCATGACAGATAATAACCGTAACTGATAATCGCACGTTTGTATTTTGAACGACTGGCTATATTTTTCGTTCCAAACGGTGCACTCGAGCAAGCGCTCGAAGAGAAGCGAACGGAGAGCGCGATGCGTCATGGAATATCCGGCGCGAACAAAAGCAGAAAAAAAATGATTCCCCGCATTTGGGACGTATAAAGGCTGGCGTGGTTATGAGTTTTGCTGTTGGTGGCGTTGTCAGCGTCGTGGTGGTGTCAATAGGAAGTTATCGTAGATCGTATTCGCCGTCCCGCTACGCACTTCGCAACCCGCTACAATACCCAGAACTCTGCAGTCAAGGCTATCGGCACGCAGGCGCCGTATCAACTTCTTCGTTGCGGAGAGCTTAGTGGAGGGGACAACGCGGTCTACGAAAACTCTCTATTAGGGAGTTTTCGTCCGCCGAAAGCGCCGATAGCGTCAACGCGTTACAACCGATCCGTTCGAAGTACCCGTGAGGTGACGAGCGTATGGCTGGCGCAAGGAGAACGCAGCTTCTACAGCACTATCAGCTTAGGGGTGAACGGGGTGGGAAAAGCAACTTTTGTCCAAATTTGGAGCGACGGGCTAATCTTCTAGGGGAGAATGGCTATGTCCGAGTACGAAAACGAGGGTTCGAGCAAGAGGGGAGTCCTTCCATTTTGTCTTCTTGAACTGTGAGGAGGAAAGCTATGAAGGAAAATGTTGAATTCCAAAGCGTGACGCTGGTCCGATGGAACTTGCTACGTCCTGACTACGTAGGAAGTTCCCCGACTTTGCTCGATCACCTCCCAAATAGGCTCCACATTCATCCCCCAGGTGCACATTGAAAGATCGTTAAATTAGCTTTAAAATTAGTTTGCTTGTCCCTTTCAACGAAAGACTGGTATTTTCGAGATTATGCTGCAACATGCAACACGTATGAAAGCTAACAAATTATCACTTGAATTTGGTTTCCGCACCCCTTTAACCATGATTAACGCTGTTGGAATTTATGAGTATCCTTCCGACGAGCAGAATAGTGTTTGCGTTTTAAAAATAACGAACACTGCGGTACAATTTTAGAGAAAAATAAATGTTTCTTTTTATTCATTTTTCTTTTGATTACCCTGCTTCGAGGCAACAAACGCCAACTCCGACCTCAATCTTTTTTTATTCCCAAGACGAGTTGAACGGCATTAACGAAAGTCAGATTAAGTATTTCGACACTCTCAATGTTCGCAGGCAACTTTCCACAAATAAGCAGTATTTCTCCCGGGGCCGAAAACTTACAATTATTGATTTTACTAAGGCTGCTTGCTGCATTGCCAGGGACTACCGAGAGAACCAAATAAAACTTAGCTTCCGACAAACATTTCATTTACGGAGCAAAAAGACTACATGTTTTTGTGAAGGAACAAAAGGTTATCCATTGAATCTCCATTGCATATAACTTTTTTGGCAAGAAACAAGAACAGAAATTTCTTTCTCTGACACTCCCATCATTTCAGCAGATCGCCAATGTTTCTACATGACTGGCCGGCATGGATGTGGCTGTCTAACTCACAGTCACCAAGCTCCTGGTTGGGGGTCGTCTTGCCAGTCTTGAAACTCACCCAGGAGCCTCCGTTTTGGTGGTTTTGGCACTGACGTGTTTTCCGCCACCGCTCTCGCGTTCAGAAGGAACTGCCTGCACGCTGACCATAATTTTTCTCATTGTGCTGTAGACAACGCTCCTCTTTGATTCTCCAATGCGCATCAACCAGTTGTGATAGCGGATCGAGTGCTCAGCCCCTCAATTTGAGCGTAGAATGGCACGGTATGGGGACTTGTGTTGAGTGTTGTAATTCACAGGAAGCACGACGCAAAATATCTTCGATGCCGACTTGCTGCATTTAGGGAACAAAGTAAGGGCTACGACATGTGTCGACTGCGATGCAGCCGAGACATACCGTACTTCTCATATCATGTGCGATGCTTGCCGTGTATTAATTTATCAATCTACAGAGTGACGAGCTTTTTTCCAAAATAAATTAAGACTACGTACATAATCGTGTTTCATTTCACTCGCCACCCAGACGAAGTTTTACGTACACATATACTAAAGCTATTCTCGTGTTTTCTTTATCGCCATAGCAGCGACATCCCTAGACTGAGATGTTCCACACTGAAACCACACCTACTATTTACACTCGTTGGCGGACCTGGATCGGGCTTCAGCTACGAGTCCGATCCAGGCCCTGGCCCGCAGTCAAAAGCCCGAGCCTGGCCCGGGCCCGGCCAAGGCACGCCAAACAACCGCCTTACACGGCCCGGCCCGGCCCGCCCCGCGGGCAGAACCGGGCTCGGGCTTTCGGATAAGCCCCGGCCCATGCAGTGCTCTATTCCATAGTGCCACTGTCACTATTCATGATCTAGAATGAGCCCAGTTCTTTAGCTTCGGAAACCTGTAAATCAGTATTGTTTAGATAAACTTAAAAATGGCACCTTATCTATTCTTGCTGTTTGTTTTAATGTAAAATGACATTGTTTTATTTTATTTTTTCGAATTAATAATATAAACTGGTACATCTGGGCACACCTAGCCTTATATTTTAAACATTCATATATATTGTCTTTTAATTACTGAATGAATAATTCGCCTTCAATTTCTCGCAGAAACAATAACGCAACTTTCTGCCCAATGCCCAAGTTAGTGATAGTTAAGGATATTTTTTGAAAAGCGATATGGAAGAATAATTTATACCAACGTTAAACATACCTTACGTCTAATATTAATTACCAATAAATCATGAGACACACATTTTCTCTCGAACGCTATAGTAATTTATACTGGGTAAAATTGAGACGTTTCAAAGTAAATAAACCTATTCATGGGTTAGCCGTAGGAGTCGTAGGATGCTTAGCGATAGTAATATGCGGTCAATATTTTCCTCCAATGATATAGTCGTTTTGTTCTTTATCTTAAACAAACAGGAGCGCACTGTAGAAACGTTCACGCAAAAATTTAACGAGAAAGATATAATAGTAGCAGCTCGAATAAGAGACGCATTATTTTTACCAGAGGTCCAGATGTTCAGAATCCCAGGATACAAGTGTTTGAAGCACAAGAGGAAACATATTAAGAAAAAAACACCTCACGCTGGAATTGGATCGATTATAAACGGAGAGACTAAAAAGGGGGAAAATAAAACCCTCAGAATTGTAAACCTCCGTGTAATGAAACTCAGAACTGAAAATAGTCACTAATTTTCTTTCATTGGTTTTTGTTTAGTGCGCCATTTTATTAACAGAACAACGTCGGTTGAGGACTTTGGAGATTTGCAAAAGCGGTTCCTTAAAACAAACTTTGCGTGGACTGTATGTTTTAGTTTCTGGTTCTTCTACGCACAGCATTGTACTCGTAAGATTTAAATATACTTCGTGTACACTGTTGTCAGACATTCGGCGCACTTGCTTGAGAAAAGAAAAGAGGACTCCGAGCACGACAAAGCAAGAGCAAACACACGATCACCACTTTGTTTAGTTTTCTTTGTATAACTTTTGCAGCTGGAATACTGTGAATAAAATTAATGGTCAAGTGAAAGGTACAAATGTGGGACACCGATTTTGGTGGGTAATTTTGTTGTCGGACACTAGTCATGACAATATAGAACCATACGGCGTGGTTAATTATGTTCAAGCCTCTTGATTCGTTATTAGCTTTTCGGGAATATCATCGGATGATGCAGGAATTACAATAGCTATGAAAGGATTATACGACTAGTCACGCCATGAATTTCTAAAGTTGTTATGACTATAAACTACATCAGTGAAATGTGGCATGGCGGTGATGTAGTTAGTGTTGGCGCTCACATTGTAGCGTAGTGTAAATAAAATAGAATAACTTGACTATCCACCATAGAAACAGAGCTATAAAGCTAAAAATGATAAAAAATGTAAAGAAAACAAAACAAACTCGCTTATGGCCTAACACCAAGAGTTCGAAAAACAGTTAAAAAATCTACAAAGCAAAATGAATTTGTAACTGAGAACAGCCATTTATTATGTGAGGTTTATTTATAATAGCATAAATAAACGCACCGTCAGAAAAAAAGCGATAGTTTGTTATCGAACCTTTCTTAATTTTCTATTTTTATTTTAGAAACCGTGGTTAAAATAGGGTCCCAATAATTTACCTGGACAGATTCGCGAATCGTCGTACGAAAATTTTAGCGCTATTTCAATTGCTTTTTGTTTCGACACCTTTGATCCGGACTCAGAAATAAAAACTGAGAACAAAAGCGTACTCCTCTTGATTAATAAAAAAGAAAAAAGAAAACGAAAATGAAGATGAAGCGTACAGACATATAAACCATAATATCTATTTTTCATACCTAGAGAGGGTAGCGCCTTCACAACGGTAAATCTGACTACTGTTTGTCAAGATTCGGAGTAGCCTTGGAGACGGCACTGATCGATTTGAAAAACAATCTGGAATTTCCTTTAGGACTCACGCACAAAATATTGCTCGGCAGATCTTCCAACTTCAGCGACGTCGCGAAGGTTCGTAATATTGCCGTGCGCGCAGCTGAAGTGGTAGGTAGCGCGCCCGTGGCTATCGTTGTTGGTTCCCACGCAGAGGGCCACGGTTCGACTCCTGACAGCGGGCGTACATTTTTATTATCTCGGTAACTCTCGCATTCTAGTAAATTCGAGAACCCTGTTGCGTATTCGAGGTCCGAATGTTTTTGTCGCCGGATGTTTTTACGCCAAATGTACCAGAAGCCCACGCTTGTACATAAGGGGGCTCCGCGTGGCGAGCCGGGGTCAGTCTCGCCCCAGCGTTCGATCCTGCTGTTTCGCCGCCATCAACGCCTGCGACGCTAGCCTTTTTCTCGTTGATTTTTGGGCACAAGTTCGCTCTATTAAACGTTTGGTTTGCTTCAGCTTTCGTCGCCTGATGAATTGTCATTCGTGCCAATATTTTTTTACTAAATTACTTTCGTCAATAAAGGACTTGATTTTCTATGACGCGTGCCTTCGTATGACCTCACTTGCCATATTTTAGGTAATAGGCTTAACGCGCGGTTCATTTTTAATGAACATAATGTGTTGTGAGAGGTCGAACTAAACAGTATCCAGATTATTTTATTTGATCGTCAAGGTATAGAAAAAAAGATAATGCTCTCAATTCCAGTTTGCCACTCAGGAACGGCCTTATTTTCACTGGAAATGGAGAGGTGCCGGGTTCGATAGCCGGACCGGGCGGATTTTTTCGGTCGCGCACCAGTCACCTAGCTGTGTTTGGAGATTTGTGTTTGTCCTTTGTCCCTCTTGTTCCCCTTCTCCAGAGATTATTTTCGTTATTCAACTTTTTAATTGCGGAATATTTAGAGACATTTCATCGATCGGTATTATTCAAATCCTATAACAATCTTTTCTGGTTCATAGAGTACGAGATATCTGGGACATAGTAATGTATGTATATTTATATGAACCGTTGATAAAGGCCTATAAGCAGATTTGTTTTTTCTTGCTGCGTGGAAATAATGATGAAAGCGATGTGTACAGCTTAAACGCAGAATCAAAATATGAACATGCTAATGTTCTTTACACATCCAAGGCCCCAATAAAGCAATTTCGACCAAAATATCATCATTATATATTTATTACACACACACGCGCGCACAGACACACACACACACACGCACACACACAAACACACACACAGACACATGCACACACACACACACACACGCGCACACGCGCACCCACACACGCACACACACACACACAGATATATAATGCTAATTTCTTTTAAATTTGGAATTAAAAGGTCGCTCTTGTTATTGTTTGGCTAGGCGTCCGGCCTTTCGTGAAGCCCATAATCGAAGCCTGGATAAAAGCGTGGCCGCGAGGCTCGAAACCGATTGGTTGATGGGTGGAGGAGCAGGAGTGAGATGCTCGACACTGATTGGTTAGCGGAGAGGTTACGTGACCAGGAATTGAGCGAGGAGTAGAGGTAGGCGAGGAGGCCAGGTGGGAGAGGAGGAGTGGGTTAGAAGGTTCTGGAAGATTATAATGCAATTAAATGTAAAGGTGCAAGCGAGCTGGACAAGAATGACGAAAATAATCCCTGGAGAAGGGGAACAAGAGGGACAAAGGACAAACTCATATCTCCAAACACAGCTAGGTGACTGGTGCGCGACCGAAACGTCCGCCTGGTCCGGGTATCGAACTCGTGATCTCTGCATTGCAGGTGCAACTTCACCTAGCTGTGTTTGGAGATTTGTGTTTGTCCTTTGTCCCTGGAAGATCACCAGGTTTATCATTTCAAGTGTACACACGCCACATGTGAAATTATCTGACGACAGAGCGCTGTGAACGTAAGCGTCTGGCCGAATAGGCTTGCTAAACGATGATATAAATGTTTGTGATGCTAGAACGCTTCACGTATGCAACGTTGCCTAGCAATTTGCTATTCATTTCTTTGTAAGCTGATTCTGCAATACCATTGCCTGCGGAAAGATGATATGATACTCGGGATTCACCACGGCCTGCGTTTTTTATGCTGTCAATGACTTCATAATACCACCATAAAACTGACAAGCATTTCCATAGGAATGAAAAACAAAAAACATATATCGTAAGCAGGGTGTTGAGCCTGTCATTACTTCGGTTCGGTTCGGGTTCGGGTTCAGTAGAATTGTATTTTGTTCCGATTCGGTTCCGGTTTAGGGTAGCGCACATTATACCACTCCGGTTACCGGTTTTAGTAAGCGCGAACCGGTTCGAACCGGTTCCTAACTCGACCTTTGAAGATTGACCGAGCACATCCTGCAGCCTTTTGTGAGCACGAGATATTTTTCATAGACCCATCCCAAAACTACTTCCTCTTCAGGCAGACCTAAAAACCCTGCACAGTGACGTGCGCAAAAGACACCATTAATGTGGCAAGGCTATTACCTTGTATCATACTGTTGTTAAGCGAACTATATCTAAGCGACCGGATTTTCATTTTTATGGTGTCTTTTGCACACGCAGCTATGCAGTATTTCAAACTGTGCCAGGAGAGGGCGTAATTTCGGGATGGGTCCATAGACCTTTCCAAAAAGTGCTTCTGGCTGGTGCCATCTTTAGTATTCGAGCGTATAGCGCGTACTTTGCTCGCTTTCCGAAGTGATGAACACGCACGTGCTAGGCTGTGAAGATCGCACTCTGGGCTGTGATTTTGTAAACAGTAAAAAGGTCTCTAGCTGGACTGCTTGCCTTCTATATGGTTTTGTTTGTTTGGCTCTGCACACACGTGTTTTTTAGACATGCTACCTGTTTTCGGCGCCCAGTAAGATGTCGCAGCTATGCCCCAGAGTGGCTGACAGGGGAGCGAAAGGAAACAAATGTGCCGTAAAACACAGAAACAGGTACGTCGAGTGCGCAGTTGGGGTAGTTTATCAAATCCCGTTAAGCTGTCGTCCAGTATACATCGGCCAGACTGGCCGATGTGTCACTGACCGGGCATGTGAGCACGCACTGTCTCTTCGGACAACCTCGGGAGGCCACCTTCCTTTACACTGCGTCACTTGCTTGTGTGTGCCGAAATTTGAGAGCATCACGATTTTGGGGAGAGGGCTGACAAAACTGCACGCGAACTGCTGGAAGCCTACGAGATAGGAAAAGAAGGAGTCCAATACGTCAGCAAAACCTCCGTATATTAACATGAAAAAAATGTTTTCCTTTGAGCACGTGTTGATGCAGTGACGGTCTGGTGATTTGGTTGTTTTCCTTAGTGTTCTCTTTTCATTAAACGTTCAGTTGAAGTCCAGCGCTAGTCCTGTCCACTTCTTTCCTGCGCCAGTGCTTGTTTGCGCGCTGCTACCAGTTTGTTACCTGTTTTCATTGTAACCCACCTCTTATGAAATACAGCCCGGGGTGCTTAATGTGCTTAAACAAATAAATAAATAAAAAATAAAAATAATTAACAAAAAGCGAGGGTGTATTGAAATCATTATATTTATTTGGAGTTGTTTTATCCCACAGCGAAAGAGGAATATATTTGATAAAACCCCACTAGAGCTTATGACGTTTCATAGAGTTATATATACTTATGGCGCCTTTCTGTTCGCGCGGATTAACATGATGTTGTCTATAGTCGACTCGTTCAAGTTGTCTCGAAGTGGTGAAAGTACAAACTTGAGACCTGAGAAGGTTCGCTCTACGCTGACTTGCGTAGCTGGCGCAGCCAGAGCAACCACGGCTAGCGGATAGATTCCTGGTCATTCAAGCTTGTGGTTCTCCCAGTAACGAAGAGCGTCTTCGTTTTTGTCGAAGCGCGGCTCCTCGAGAAAAGATTCCAGCAGCACGTGGTGCGCTGTCGGTGCTCGATTGGCCAAATGGCTCATCGACTGCAACTGCGGTCCATCTTGAGGTCAAACATTCGCGGACGCGTAGGCCTCCGTGCTTTGAGTGGCGCAATCCGCTCTGACACTTGGCTATTTCGTAGCCAAGCGGTGCCTTGAAATAGCCGCCGCCGCTGTCGCGCCGCCAGGGTCAATCCAAGAAACAAAGTAAAGTTGAAGCCCTCCAGATGCCTAAGTAGAGGCGGGAACTGAGCGAGCTCGCTGACCACGCGGTATCTATCTGTCTCTGCTTTTGATGATGATGCATTTTTTATTACGTATGCAATAATAATGAAATGTAAAAATATCTGACAGTATGTAGGGTTAGTCTCCGTAATATAAGAAAGCAATACGCCCGCAACTTTTCCCATTAAGACCAAATATTGACACAATTGGTCCTGAAGCGCCTTCGATGGACCGGTAACCGCCACATGAGATCATGGTTTCGTTCCGCTTCAGGTTCAATATGAAGCGTTCGATTTCGGTTTCGGTTTTGTACCGGTTCGGTCAAAAGTTTTGATCCGCTTTTCGGTTCGGGTTCAGGTTCGGTTCGACACCCTGATCGTAAGTGCGGAGTTTGAGACAAGTTTTTTACGATGGGAGCCTGGCATCGCTTACACGTGCGAACGTATCAATTTCAGGTACAGTCATTTGCACAAACCGTTATTAGTGTACGTTCGCTCGAAACCGACATTTTAATTAGCGCGTAATTAATCTAGGGACGCTTTTTTTTTTGTTAGGATGCCGCGAAACTATGTGGAACCGCTGAAGTTTGGAAACAAAATATTGGGAAACACGACGTCTCAACAAAATCAAAATTGCGAGTCGAATAAAAAAAATGAAAAGAAGTGCATAGCCCATTAATCACGAGAGCACTCGAAAAACAAAGCACAATAGACGCAATAACGCGGGGAAAGAAAAGTGTTCAATTGCTGTACCCTTAGCGTCGATGCAAGTTCTTCGCTCAATGAGGAATGCGATCATACATTAAGCTATGGGTCGTACTCAAGCTGAAACGAGGCCATTAAATCAGTCCATTAACCCGGTACAACGAAAACAAAGCCTTCATCAATTTTCCCCTAGGCTCGAGGGACCTAAGCACTGGAAGGAAGAGTGAACCCCAATTTCTCCATTTGTCTTGGTTCTTAAAAAGAGAAATAGCTATATAAAAAAAGAAGCAACATAGCCTTAGAGCGATCTATAAAGCTATGGAGAAGTTCATCGCTTCATTGTACTTCACCGGGAAATCCAGAAGTGAACAGTTGATTATTAATCTGCTGGATCACTTTTTTATTCTAGGGTCCGGAAAAGGGAAGGGCTTGAAATTCGAGCAATTGTCGAGGAAAGATAAAGAAGCGCAGGGCGTTGCTTATTACGTCCCCGCTTCTTGCTTTCTGATTGGTTCTTCGACGTTCCTATCGGATCATGTCGCAACCTGATTGGTTGCGGAGTGTTAATGAGATGTCCAGCCATGCCCTGCATTTCTCAAACTGTGACTCTACATGCATTTATTGTTGTTTTTCTTTCGTACATATTAGAAGTTTTTGTTCTCTTTGCGTTGTATTTTTTTCTCGAAATAATGATCGTATTGCCCCGTGTTTACATTTTTATTGAAGTAATAATAATAGCAACAACAAAAATATTAACAGTCGTGTTCGTTCTTACTCCGCAGAGCAGCGCTTCAAAATGTTACCCAGCCCGCATACCACGAATACCCATAGTGGCTCGCATCTCACAAGAACCAATTTTATTGTTCAAATAAACACACGGGGCAATTTGATACTGGCGATAACTGTGACTGATGTATGTTTTGTTGCTCGTTCCGCGAGAGTAATTGTTGCTGACTCGTGCAGAGAAACTTCGCTAATAGCCGCAGTGGTCGAACGTAAATTGTGGACCATGCTTCCGAATTAAAGCATGGCACAGACGTACTACATGGTGATGCCTGTAAAATTGTTTTCTCCTAAGTGTCCCTCTCTGCTTTTGTTCCCAACTACACCACTTTAATGTTGATTCAGCTAAGAGCGTCAATGGATGTACCGGAAAGCTTTGGAAAGGTATCAGTCTTTTACTGACGCATAATATGCGTTACGCATAATCAGATTATGCGTAACACATAATTTGATTAGTGAAAACTTCTGACGACTTCGCAGAAATAATTGTTTTATTGTTAGCGTAAGAATTGTTTTGCGTGTATTTGTATCTAGCAAAAGAAAAAAAAACTTGTCTCTGCTCAAAAATGAAAACAAGAAAAGCATTAAAACGTAGCGCTATATTTTATTATTACAATGATTTAACGCAGCAAAGTAAAAAAAAAAACGAGTATAATATAAGATCGAATGAAGTCAAAAGGCGTTTGTAATGATTTCTAGGAATGCGGTATGTTGTACTACACTTTGAATTAGAAATCCTCAAGATCCGGTCTGTAGTTTCCTAAGTAAACGCGGAGGCACGCTTTAGTGAATTGTATTTATTTTTAAGCTAAAATATCGTCTCTTTTCACGTTTAAAAAATTTTAACCCTAACCATAAGCCATAATCCGATTACGACGCCATAGCAAGGCTTTATAATCGTGTTATGACGCGTCCAAGCGCACCCCAACTAGGCAAGATGGCAGCGCCCTGAGGCCGGACTTGCAAACGTGTATAGACCCTTTCTTCAAGGGCGCGCATCTTGAATTGTTGTCACTTCCAGTATGGGCGAAAACATTGTTTTGCCGTCGCCACGCCAGTAGAAGGCACTTAGGATATAATCGCAACCGTCACACATTATCGTTTTGCCTCCCACTTATTTGTTTACTATTTCCAGGTTGAAACGTTTTAGTATTTTTTCGTCGCCCATACCGGATATGCCTATTAGGTGGCTGGGGACGAGGTACACGGAAAAGGTCTATAGAAGAGCAGCGCGGCAAGAAGACGCGAAATTCGCAATATGTTTATCATCTTGCAACGCCTTATTCTTCACTCACAGTAAGAATTCTGATCTCAAAATTGTCGTCAGTAAGCCGGCAAGTGATTCGTAAAAGAAATAATAAAAGAACGAACTGCACGAAGTTAACTTCTACTAAAAAAAAGAAAAAAAAGGTGCTAGAAAAAGCGTCTGCCGCTGCAACGCCGTTGAGCGTAGCAAACGTTTAATGCCAGCGTCCGAGCTATGCCTCTACTCAACAACCACTTTACGAGCTAGCTGGGTCAACGAAAAGCTTGCCGCGTTTTCCGATTATGTAGATCGTTAAGGCCGCGGCATTTATTGAACGAAATTTTGCAGACTTTCAAATAATTCGGAAGAGAAAAAGCGAGCGATGAAGAAGGCACAACAAGGGGGTTGAAGTAACGCTTAGAATAAAATGAAAGATCGTCTTTGCCCGCCATAACACATGTCCGGGATGGCTCCAGCGTTTGTATGTTGGAAACACTTGCGTGTATAGATAAATAAAAAAACACACACACACAAACAAAAAACAGCATACAGGCAAGCACAACCAGTGCTCGCCACTCACTTTCGTGGGGCTAGGGCACTCAGAAAACAAACCGGAAAACGTACGATGTTCAGCGTAGCACGCAAGACTGAACAGGCGTGTGTAAATGCTTTTCTGTTCCTCGACCGAACATTCGATTTTCAAGCGCAATCAATTACGACGCGCTGCTGCGTGCGAACGACTCTTCCTCGCGTTGTTTCCCTTTCCGTCTCAACGTTTGCTTACCTTTTGACTCTATTTATAGGTTTCTTTCTTTCTCTGTCAAAAATATAATGCGAGACTGTACGTTTGAAAATCCGGGTTCAATCTGAGCAAGCATGGTGCATATAACAAACGCCTTCGTCGTTTGCCAGCTTAAATTAAACGTTCATTGTTCAAGTCACTCGCTCGTCTCATTCAAGTGTTGGAAGTAAGAGAGAAAAAAAAAGCTAAGAGATTATTTTTTTCAACGTATTGTAATCATGATGTTTTAAAATGAATAACGCAACTCACCGCCATAGCGAAATGACATTTCATAACACAAGGAAACAAATAACTTTGTCGGGAATTTGGCGTATTCAGGGAAGTGAAATAGACAGTTGGATTATTTCTGAAATAAATTAGGTGGAACATACATCGACATATATGCAAATTAGGATTTCTACATTTTGGTGGGTTAGGTTGATAGTGGATGCGCTCATATGCGCGTGCTTTTATAGGTGAGGGTGATTAAAAATACACATACAGACATGCACGCCCACGCACACATACACCCATACGTACACACACACAGACACACGCACGCACGCACGATTAGAAATGCACACGCACACACTCTCACGCACTAGCGCGGGAGCGAGAGCACACACATGCACACGCACACACAGACGCATATAAAGACAGACGCACACGATGTTACAAAAATACGCGTTTACAAACACGCTCACACGCGCACAACCACAAGCACACACACAAAGAAATACAGACATAGACATACACACGCGGATACACACACGGTCAACGTATTGGGGGGGACGTTTAGCGAACTCTCCTGAGAATTCGGAAATGCCTCTGTCAAGCCTCGAAATCCCCCTGTTTGGTCCTTCTGAAAGAACCCCTTTACAAGTGGTAGCTCAGGTCCACATTCCAAGTCAGCGGGGCTCAAGGACCTGGTTTCTTTGAAACGGGAGTCTTTTCATCGCTCCTCGAGCAACAATTCCACTGGCAAAGGAGGTTTGAGCCATTCTTCGCGAAGTGCTCGCTGTTTGAACAGTCGTATGGAGGACGTCCGCATTCATTCGCTAATGGAGGGGCTCCGTACCTCGCGACTGATTGACCATCGCCTTGTCGTTCGAGATTTCTTTTTGCGGGATTATTTAAATGCTCTTACTACTGAAGCTTGGGTAGTAAATGATGCTGAATTAAAAATGTGAGTTATATTAGATATTTACAATACTTTACTCATGGTCAGCCTCGACTAACACTTTATTATTGAAGGCTGAACTCGACTAATTATTTGAAATTAACGCAGGCTTGAGATTGTATCATGACTAAAATCAGGCGGCGATATGCTTTACTAGTGTTCCGTAGTTGGTCTTTTTAGTCACCAGCCGTTGAAAACTAACCTTTTCTGAGCGTTTGCCTGTACTTAATCTTTAAGCTCGTCTGTTGACCGCTACCTAGATAAAGAAATATTCCTGAAATAAAAACTAATTCCCATTGGTCAGTGTGTAATTCAGATAGTTGCGCAAGGGTGCCCGTCGGTCAGACTAGGCTGAACATGGTTGAACAGGCTATTCATAAGCGTTACCAAGGAGGAAGGGGGACGGGCGTTTGGGGCTTGCCATAAATTATTTTTAATTGCCACGCAAAGTAAGGGAAATATTGAAAATACGACGGATGACTTCTTGAGTGTTTGCAACTTTCATGCATGGAGAGGGGTAGTGGGTGAAGTCACTTCTTCCTCAGTTACAAAAATTATGCTCCACCTGAAGATCTTCAGACGGTTGCATCATATCAGGCTTGGAAGGAGTAAACTAGGTTCCTGGTTTCTTTCAAATTCTGGGTGCTCGCAGCTATGCCTGCATTAAGCGTACAACTATTGCCATGTAGTGAGCTTGCTGAACAAGATCGGTCTGCATGAATACGCTGTCTAGAAACCCCGAACGCATGTGCTGTTGTGTGCTTGTTTACACAGTGGGACGCTAGTGCGAATAGGTGTCTGCAGTCTCGGCTGTAGAGGCCAAGTTTAACCAGTGCAGTACGACTGCTATTTTGGGGTCTGTAACGTGCGTCACGCAGTAGTGATACGAAACCGCATGCCGGTACGATGCTCGAACATTTCGAAACGTGCAGGTGTGTAGATTGAATCCAGGATCCCACGGTTCTGCAGCGTGAGCTTTCGCTTCTGAATGCATGACAATTGTAAGTACTCCGAACGCCCAACAACACACCAAGTTATAACTTACTAAAAGCTTAAGAATTAAAAAAAAAGTGGCGAGGGCCCCCTCCTCTCCCCCTCCCTCCCCCAACCCGAGCATTTCATTGTGCCTCTCTAGCCAATGACACTGTTGCATTAGCTGATAAGAATTAACGCATAAGAATCAGTCACGAAGCAAAAAGTGGGAACCACGCCCTATTTTTATGAGGCTGTCAGGTACTGCAGATTTAGAAGTAGAGGTTTCAGTCTAACTCTGACACTCTAAAAAAACGCCTCTGCATATTTCCCGCCTTCCCTTATCGCTCACCATCGTTTGACCTTTATTTATCGGTACATCCCCTTCGAACTGTCGCGAAACTCTGGTACCATTACGATATACGCCTCTTCAAGCTGTCGTTGCTCTCGTGCCACAATGAGAGCAGGAGGGGGGACCTAGTGCCAAACATGGACGGCGTTCGATGAGCGGCTCCGCAATATACAGTGACGCCAAGCTGACAGGAAAAGCTGTCACGTGCCCTCGAGAAATGCAGACGTTCGCCGAGTCAAAATGAAACTCCGGAAGTCCGAAACTTTCTCCGAGTATCACAGAAAAAGTTCACTACCGTTCTCAAGATAAAGACAATTTATGTTGCCTAGTAAAAAGAAATGACAACAACAACAGCAAAAAAGCTTCCTTCGAAGCGACATCGCCTTTGACACCCTTCCGGCCAAGTGAGGTTGAGACGACTCTAAATGTAAATCAGTGTCGCCGTTTGAGAAATGGCCGCCCTGGGCTTTAGGGGTTTGAACGACACGGCCTGAACACACACACACGCACACGTTTCTCAAAAAAGGTATCTTCATTCCAAACAACGAAAAACAAACCCAAAATATCAACTAAGACACGTAAACAAAGAGGTCGCATTTTATGTCACCGGCACAGCTGTTGTTGTTGGCAACGTTTTTATGCTGTGTACTTTGTTCCGCCTGGCCCTTGTACGGCTGCATGTTGATATCACGGCAGCCGAAGTTTGGTGGTCTTGCGTCTGCCTCGCTTATTATTTTTAAGCACTTACTTCTTTTTTAGATTGAGCCTCAACGGCGTGACTTCCAATCCCTTTTTACGGGGATGCGGGGGGGGGGGGGGGGGGCACAACGCCACAGTATGATTTCTTCTATAGAAATTTTGCTTTTCATGAATATAATCAGGGAGAGAACGTGTCTTGAGTAGAGCCGTATGCACATCCGCCTGCGCAAGGCCCTAAACTCAACAAAGTATGTACCGAAAAACTATGTGAAAAGCTTGGTAGATAACTCCCGTCTAATATAGGCGTGTGTATAGTATAGAGTGAGCTCCCTTTTGTAAACGGAAGAGTTATGATTCTATATAGAGGCGTGGGGTAATAAAACCCGCGAGTGAAAATTGTTATTCCAGTCACGGTCGGATGCTCCGGTTCATGTGTTTGCTAAAACCTTGGTAAAATATATATATATATATTAACATTGGTTAGCGCTGCTCTAATGCTAGGTTTTGATTATTTTATTATTTTATTTATTTATTTATTTCAAAATACTATCAGTCCCTACATGGGACTATGATAGGAGGGCATGAACAAAAAACTTGATAAACACTAAAGAAAAAAAATGAAAAAAAAACATTAGAAACTTGGTCTGGACACAACAAGGAAACAAGAACAAACAACAAAAACTTGACAACTGCGTTCGTTGCAAACCCGTCCTCAGAATATATTACAGAAGAATCATTCGGCACTGGGGAAAAAAGGTAAAATCAATACAACAATGGAAGAATGACGCTGGCTGGAAGTCATGACGCGACAAAAAGAGGGAATAGTAACTAAATAAACATGTCATTTCAAGGATTGCTGCCTACGTCATCAAATGCAAGATAAGAACAAAAAGATTCCAGCGATTGACACGATACTGCTAGTTCTGGGAGAGAGTTCCACTCGCTTATCGTTAAGGGAAAAAAGAATACTTAAAACAGTCTTTGAAGCAGCAGGGCTGGTGAAGGGCACGGCTATGTTTGTTACGTGTATTTCTAGACGTATCGGGAATTAAGTAAGCTGTCTTGTCTATCTGCAGATAATCATTAAGAACCATGTAAAGAAATTTTAACCGTTTTCTCTTTACTCTTAGCCTTTAGTAGCGAAAGTTTGGCTCTCGAGTACAAAGCCGTTGGCGAATCTAATCGACGATATTTAGAAAATATAAAGCGCAAAGCGAGCCTCTGCACTCTTTCTAATTTAAGGGCATCTTGCTTAGTGTGGGGGTCCCAGGTTTCGCATGCATATTCCATGACCGGCCTGACGAGCGTTTTATATGCCAAAAGTTTTGTGTTGACTGAACTCAGTTTTAGGGACCGTCTTAAGTACCATAATTTGTCGTTCGCTTTTTTAACAACATTATCTATGTGCGTACCCCAGCGTAGATCGTGAGAAATGGTCACACCGAGATATTTGTATTTGCTAACCCTTTCAATCGGGTTTCCTTCTAGCTCATATACAAACACAGTGAGTTTAGGTTTGTGAGTAACTGTCATGCAAACGGTTTTTTCAAAATGTAACGACATTTGCCATGTATTGCACCATTCACCAATGCGCGCAATACATGTATTTAGGTTAAGTTGGTCCATGGGCGTCTTAATTTCTGTATACAATATGCAGTCATCGGCGAATAATCTAGCCTGGACGGTAAGGTTTTTAACTATGTCGTTTATAAATATTAGGAAGAATAGCGGTCCAAGGACCGTGCCCTTGGGGACTCCCGATTTGACATCACTCATATCGGAGTGCTTATCTTTAATTTCTACGAATTGCCTCCGTTCATATAAAAACATCTCTATCCATCTGACTAATACGGGATTCTTTAAAATATATTTTAATTTGATCAATAACTTCCTATGGTTAACTTTATCGAACGCCTTCTTAAAGTCTAAAAATATGACATCAACCTGACCCCTGCGGTTCAAAATCTCGGAAAAATCATGCACAACTTCAACAAGCTGAGTGACAGTAGACAACCCCTTGCGAAATCCATGCTGAAAGCTATTCAACAAGCTATGATTTCTCAAAAAAGAATGTATATGGTTCGAAATTATATGTTCAAGAAGTTTTCCACATGTTGATGTTAACGAAATTGGCCTGTAGTTGTTAACGGATGAAGCTTTACCCGACTTCAGAACAGGTACGATTTTAGCAATCTTCCAGTCATTAGGCAGTAATCCTGTTGAAAGAGATTTCTTAAAAATAATAATAACATAGTTAGACAGTGATTCAGCGTAACGTCTCAGAAACGTATTCGGGATCTTGTCGTAACCGGTTGCTTTCTTGCAATCTAGGTTAAGCAACAAGTCGACAATACCATCAAGAGATAAACTTACATCGGGGATAGGAGGCACATCCTCTAGGTTGTCGAACACAGGCGTAGTCCCATCGTCCGTAGAAAATACGGTTGAAAAGAAGTGATTAAAACAATTTGCTATTCCGTATTCATCCTGGATCGTGCGTCCTTCAACCTCAATTTTTCCTACACCCTCTTTTGCTGGTTTGAGGTGCCGCCAAAATTTGCGAGGAGATGAAATTAGAAAAGCTGGCATAGTTATATTGTAGTATTTATTTTTCGTCGCTTTAATCAGCGATTTAAGATTTTGACTTAACGTTCCTAGTTTACTGCGTCCGTCCGGGTCGGGTACTTGACGAATCCGTGCTCGACAGCGCGATATTTTTCTTTTCGCGTGAATAATATCTCTATTATTCCAGGGATTGTGCGTTGCCTTCTTTTTAGTCCTAGTAGGTACATACCTTGTTATACACTTGGTAATAACTTCTTTCATATAAATTCACGAGTCGTTAACCGATACCGTAGGATCGTCAGCAATTCTCGCAAATGTTCCGTATGACCAGTCTAGCTCGTCCAGAATAGCTACGTCATCAGCCCGATTGAAATCCTTGTACGTACTGTAAGCAAATTTAGTGTGAGAAACCGATTGGACATCGAGATAGAACAACCATGCAGTGGTCAGAGATACCGGGCAATACCCTACAGTCGTGGCTAGTTGGGAGAAAATTGTCAGTGACAAAAAACAAATCAAGGATCGAGCTTGACGAACCCTGAATTCTTGTGGGAGTTTTAACAACGTGAGTGAAATTGTGCGAAAAAATCATATCCAGTAATGCAGAGGACACTAGGGTCTCATGAGATGTTGAAACTAGACCATCCCAGTCAATGCTACGGAGATTAAAATCACCAGCAATGATAACTTTCCGGGAGTGTGCACGTAGTTGATCCAAAAAGTCGTTCAGATTATTTACAAATTCTACTCCCATTCCAGGCGGTCGATATACAGCTCCCAATATGCATTCAACTTTGCCAACCTTAATCTTACACCACTTGTTTTCTATATCAGGGGCACCATCTAGCTCTTCACAATCCAAAGTCTTTAACAACAATAGCGACACCACCCCCTCTGCTTTCACGGTCCTCTCTAAAAAGTTTGTAGCCTGGGGGGATGATTCCGCTGTTTAGTATAGATGGATTCAGCCAGGTTTCAGTGATGATGACAGCGTGTGGGTCGTGTTCAACCAAGATGTGCTCAAGATCAACGACTTTATTTACTATGCTTCTGGCGTTCACATTTATAATAATCAAATTATTATCGCCGTTTGAGATGACTGGTCAATTTTCGGAGTGATCAGGGGGCCTATATTCTGCACGTGTTGGAAGTTGCACTCTGTCATCCTTATCTATACGTCCCAGGCATACGATATGTCCCCTACCCTTAATTTGTCGAAAATTATTGTAGTTTTCTCTCCACCATCTCTATTAGTTTTATTACTGTCCCACAGCTTTTTTCGTACTGTCCTCACATGCAAGGAAAAGTCCTCGTTAATAAAAAATATTAGACCCCTTTAGCTTACGCGCATTCTTAAGCACTTCCTTTTTTTCTGTGAAGTTTCCAAGCTTCATGATAATAGGGCGAATTTTATCGGAAGTGCGTCTTCCAAGTCTATGGATTCTTTCGATACTTTTAACCTCGACTTCTAGTCTTTCCATGAATACTCCGTTGACTACACTATTTGTTAGCTGCGCTTCCGTCTCGTTGTCAGGCTCCTTGATTCCATAGATGATGAGGTTGTTACGCCTACTTCTGTTTTCCAAGTCATCAACTTTTCTTGCTAGGTTTTGAACGCACAATTCAAGACTCACTATTTTTTCTTGCGCACAATCAAACTTTTGGGCCATTTCATTAAAACGGGAAGCCGACGCCTCGATCGCCCCCAGTCGCCTATCTAACGAGCCAAGATGATTACTTAGTTCAGTGATGTCCCCTGCTATTTTGTTTTGCCCTTCCGAAATTTGCTGCAGTGTAACGGGTCCCGGATTCAGCTCAACATCACCACATAATTGAAGCAGTATTAGAAAAGCATCCCAACATTCAGACATTATGACAAGAATAAAGCCAGGGCTCGGCAGCACAACAAGCGTTACAGAATTGTCCCGCAAGGACTTAATCACACGATATTTGTTACTAACCTGCGTGAACAACCAGAAAGGATTAACCATCCTGCTTGGAACGGTGCTACCGAGCCCTCTGAAGCCGCTGTTGCATTGGCGCCGGTCTTGTAGGTGAGTAGATGTCGCTCCCGTCGCCAGCGTGCCGAAAGGATGATCCAGGGCCAGGTGTCGCTCTGGGGCCGTGCGCTGGTTTACGCGGTCTTCAATCCTCAGATAAGCCGATGAGTCAGGAATCGCCGAAGAGTTCACTTCCCGAAAGCCGTGATATTCCGATCTCCTCGGGCTTGCAAAGTCATGGTGTCTTGTTACATGCGGCGTCGTAGATGTTGACTGCCATGAACAAAATCTGCGTGAACAACCGAAGTTAATAGGTGCCTATGTTAACGCCACTTCGCTGTTTAGGAATCGGTGTCCGTTTAAAACCAGCGTTGCTCATCACTATGGCAACGTCCGCTGTTGCATGTCGACCATTTCGTCAAGCCTGGTGCGCTTGCACTAGGCTGCCACCTCGTCAGGGCAAAGTCGCTCACCGCCTCGTTCCGGCGGTGAGGTTTCGAGTGTTCAATGTCGGACTGGTTCGATCCATGTCGCAGGAACTCGAATTTCGCTTAAAAGCCGTCGACACTGTTCTGCTACGCCCCTAGTCTTCAATCCTCAGAATAAAGCCGATGACAGTCAGCGAATCTGCCGAAGAATTGCACTTCCACGAAAGCCGTGATATCCGATCTCCCTCGGGCTTGCAAAGTCATGGTGTCTTGTTACATGCGGCGTCGTAGATGTTGACTGCCACAACAAAATCTGCGTGAACAACCAGAAAGGATTAACCATCCTGCTTGGAACGGTGCTACCGAGCCCTTAGAAATGCCGAGTTGACATGCTTCATAAAATTGTGAAGCAGCATGACGGGGTCGCTTTCTAATGCGTACCCTGATTGTATACGCTCAGAGGTTAGGCACTGGAAGAGCAATTATTACGGTGACGAGCGCTCTCGAAATGAAAAGAAAGCAGCAACCACTAAAACTGCTCCAAAATGACGCAACAAAGCAACATGTAACGCATTCATTACGGTATAAATTCCTCACCGTTTACAATAGGGTCATCTGCTAAAGCTCCAGCACGAAGCAGGCTAAAGGATCATGAAGTTTTGATACAAAAATAAAAGGACGAGAACTAGGAAGAAATGGCGAATCGAAACTTACGCCTACAAAGACAAAAGCAACAACAACAACAACGATTTACAGTTTAGGTTGTGTTCTGGTGACGGTGCGAAACAAAGGCGAAAATGCAGAGGTGTGGTCCCGCCAACTACCTGTACGCAAAATTTAGCGGGAAAATTTGTCCGCTAAATTTAGAGGAAAAATTTTACCCTTGTGACGTCACACCTGACGTCACGTGCGACGTCACACGTGCCGTCACACGTGACGTCACGAGGGTAAATTTAGCGGGAATATTTTTCCGCGGAATTTAGCGGAAAAGTTTCCCCCTAAATTCAGCGGGAATATTGAGAATCTTAAATGCGTGTGACGTCACACGTGACGGCATACCTCACGTGTTTCCTATAATGACGTCACACGTGACGTCACGAGCGTAACCCTCGTGACCCTCGTGAGGGTAACTTTTGTAACCCTCGTGGGGGTCACCCTCGTGACCCTCGTGAGGGTAACCCTCGTGAGAGTAACCCTTGTAACCCTCGTGACGTCACACGTGACGTCACGTGTTACGTCATTATGGGAAACGTCTCAATGCAACGCGCGGCTACGCCGACGGCGTCGCCGCTCAAGGCGGAAACGGGCGCCTAAGAGCTGCGCTTTAACACACACAATAAAAGCGCAAGGTTAATTGAGGCGTTTTGACTTTTGTTTGCACATATATTAGCAAACTCAATTCGACATATGAAAATACCCTCTTTGTGGAAGGTCCGGAGTACCGTTTAGTTGAGTCTAAGTCTTTTGGCCTTACCTATAAGGCCACATCTGCCTTAAGCATCCTTGCTGAAACACGGTGTAACGCGGTAACGCCAAACAATCTTCAGTATTTCTTAACTTAATAAAAGGTCTTATGACTGACGTGCGTTCACGACACTTCTCAACGCAACCTGGAGCCTCGTTTAGCAATCTTAAAACCCAACACTAGCCACTGACATCTTATGAAACGTAGAACGTGGGGAGTACCCAAGCAGTTGATTATCCTTCCGCAGCCACGCAAATTGCGGCATGGGCTCAAGAGACCGGCGAAGAACAAATCACGAGTCATAAAGCGTTAAAGTCATAAGCCACGCTCCGAATTTCTTAAGCTGTCGCGGACTATAGCACCGAATCAAAATAATGCTAGGTGTGATTATGCTGACTGTTCCGTTTTTCTTCCCCTTAATGTGGCGGTGACTCACGGCAGTAAACTCCAAAGCGGCGTAACTCGTGCACAATTTTTACTGCATTGTTTTTTGAGAAAGAAAAAAAACATCCCGAGAGGTTAGGTGCTTAAAAGCCTCTTCTGATATTCAGTAAACTACCAAAACGTAACAAACCAAAAGTTTATATATATATATATAAAAAAAAATTGAACAACTGACGTTGTTATTTGCACAGCATAAAATTTTAACAGGTATTCTGAGCAAGCACTTAGGCAGCGACGCCGTGTGCTGAGGAAGGCATGAAAAGCTCTCCTGGTCAGAGTTCCCTCAAAATGCAAAAGAGTCCACTTATCATGTTTAAAGCAGCCAACCTCTCCTGCGGGAAATAAACCTCCGTATATATGCATGGGAACATGGCACAGTGCACAAAGTCGCGAGGACTATCAATCTTCCTAGTTGACAGTTGCGAGACCCAGCGAGGAGTCGAGAATAAACGTTCGGTGACAAAAGTCTCTGCAGATAGATATGCTCTATTGTATAGGCAAAGACTGGCATAATATCCTTTAAAGGCAAAAAAAAAAGATGAAGCCGTCCTATATTTTTAAGTTGATCCAATCTAATTACACTTAGCGAAGAGTACTTTAGCTTAGCTTCGCAACCAACTACACGCAAACGGGTAAATAAAGATAATTATACAGCCTGCAAGTTAGTCCGCTCTTTGCGCACCTGGTGCGTTCTCCGACCTCAACCAATACCGGCGCGCGCTTCGCTGCCTCGTGATCTCGCTTTCCATAAGTGTTCTCTATGTTGCCCTTTGGTTTGCATGCTACTCCTTGCGTTCTGATGCGCAAAAGAAGCAATTTGGTACCCTTGCTCTCAGTATTAAAATACAGGAATCATTTTTTTCATTCATTCATTTATTTACCCTTAAAGGCCCCGAGGGGCATTACATAAAAAAAAAGAGAAGGGTGGGGGGGGGGGGGGAGGGGGCAGTACAAAAAGACGTACATATAATACATTAATAATTCAAATTCTTATGGGATTCGTAAATAAAAAGAAAAAATAATAATAACAAATAATGTAACAGATAACTATCTTCATACACATTCCCAGGTTGAGATCGGTCATAATTTAAGCTCAAGATTTCATGTGGCCAACAGATAGCGTCGACAATTTTCAGCACCCCTTTCACAATGGCTGTCAAATTCTCTACGGGATTCCGTTTGCCGCGACTTTATTCCTCTATGTTTAGCCAAATAACAAAAAAAAAAAAGTGCATTTTATTTTATTGTTTGTTTAGTTTTGACTTCTCTAGGATACACAAACCCGCCGCAATTCAGCGGTTGTGACGTTTGAAAAGGCCCATTCTCGAGTCTGTTTTTCTATTCTTTGGAGACCGCTTACAATATTATTAAATCCAAACCCCATTTTCGTTTAGTTATTCATGAAAACCGAGATTGTAGAGCCGTCCATCTTTTTTTTGTTTTGTTCGCGACGTCCGCACCTTCGCACACGTCAAAAAACAAAACGTTGTTGGGTGGTGGTGGTTTTGTAAACGTCAGACATCTCTTGTCAGCGCGTGCGTACCCTCTCTCTTTTTTTCCGTCTTTGAGTTTCTTTTGTTCACTCTATATTGATTTTTTTGGTGCCTTGTTATTAACGTTTTCTTTTCTTCCTGCGAAATGGATGAAACACGCTGGCCGCCTATCGCGATATGTTAAAGCGGGGTACGACATTCGTCGTCTTTTTATGCGCCCTTTGTATTGACATTTTAGATTAAAAGAGGCGCTGCGTTGACAGTGATTGAGATACCATCATTGGAACAGCCGGTTTGCCAGCCGATAAATAGTTCTCTAAGCGCTGCTAAAAAAAATGTAGTATTCTAGTTTACATCAGGACAGTAAGCATACCGTGGCGAACCAACCTGACGGCGTGTCCACTTCCTCATCTTTGCATAGTCATCACCAAGATTAGAGAGATTTAGAATAGGGGCTCCACCGCTTTGCGCAACCTTAAGCTGCTTGAATGACCCAACGCGCAAGGGTCCCCTATTCTAAAACTCTCCAATGAATGGGGCCCAGGGGATGCGAAGTAAACGTTAAAATGGTGAAAGGTAAAACCACATACATCGGTAAAGGGGGGGGGGGGGGGTGAGGACGGTGACAAACAATTTTTCCTTCTGGGTTTCGAATGGTGTTTCAGACAGATTCGGTTTTGCCTAAACTGCGCGTCTGAACGTCGAAGGAAGATCGAAATCTAGAAAGGAGGTCCCCAAGCCTTGGCTTTCGGTCACTATTCAGAGGTTTGCTTATAGTTTGCATTAAACTCGCAGAGGGGACAGGAAATTTCAAATAACGTGAAGGGTTTGCGACGTGAATGGGTGAAATATCCACGCATTCTTTGGAATCTTCTGTCCCCTTTGTGAGTTGAACGCGAGCTATCGACAAATATCTCAATGGTGACCAAAAGTGCTTTGAAGCGACGGGAGCCATCAATTTTACCCTGAAACCGTTGAGGCTGTCCTCAAAGCTTGCGACGTCGTTCATCACACTACATCCCCCATCATCCTCAAACAAGCAACCTGACTGAACGCTTCCATCGAACTCTCGCTGATATGATCGCGGTGTACGTTGCATCTGATCGTCACAATTAATTGAGTCACAGTCCCGCCCTTTGTCAGATTCTCGCACAACACAAAACTACAGAGCTCCTCCTCTGGTTTTCTCGATTTTTTCTTCTTTGTGAACGAGAGGCATCCTGCACTGTCGACACTATATTTTTGTATTCAATGACTGATAGAAACGATTTGTCCATAAACTATACATGTCGCGCGGAAGAATGCCGCCAGCTTGTTCAGCTATGCACCTAACCAACCAACGGGCAACAGCGTACAGTGAGGACTCGATACGATCGGACACGCACTGCCACAACTTACGCACCTGGAGACCTTGTGTGGGTGTGGATACCTATTAAGAAACAAGTAATAGCAAATAAGTTTCTGTATAAATATATAAGGCCATATCGTATCACCAGAGAACTGACTCCCGTGACCTATTACGCGGAACACCTTTTGCCGCCACGTGATGACCGCTTTAGACATGACGACATCATTCGTTTTAACCTCCTCAAGAAATATGTTCCGCCTGTACTGCTCCCTTCCGAACAATGAACTTTCAGCTACTTCCCAACGCAGACCAGCTAACAGTCGCGGCAAAGTTTCTGTCTCCGCACTACACACTAACTGCACCCTCATATCACATTACAACTCCACCATCTTCATTTTGCTGGGGAGATGTTAAGGCGGGGGAGGGGGAGGGTAATGTGACGAAGCAACTTGGCAGTGTGTCAATTTTACCTTCTCGCATCATCATCACCGAGATTGAATAGGGCCCACTAGAGCCACTAAATGAGCTACGCTTAGAGTATCGTCACTCTGTTCCCCGATATTGTTATGGGTGCTAGGTGCTTCTGCAGAGCAGACGCAACTGCCGTCCATCATGATTCAAAAATACGACTTCCTCAGCATTAGATTCGGTGTCAGGAAGCTCATGTAATATTGCTTTGCTCTGTCGAGAACTGTTTAAACATTTGTAGAGGACGAAAAAGCGTTTCCTGTGATTTCAGAAACAGCCTCAGATATATCTGGCAGCCATGAGTTTAAGCCACAAGATGAATGAGTGTCGTTACTCTGAAGCGTAGCTTATTTAGTGGAACTAGGGCCCACAAGGGGCTCGCGTACGCGCTCTAACGTGGGCCATACCATGTTGGCGCTCCAAAGTAAACGGTTATAAGACTACAGCAGTCTGTTTTCATCACAATATTCGCATAAACTCGAGCTATGGAGTGTCTCTTTCTTTCTTTTTCTTTTTTTTTTTCTTGCGGTCAATACAAAGCAATGCCGGGAAATTTTCGCACGTCACTCCAAACGTTTCGCCCTCGTATCACTGACTTTCACACTTTGCATATAAAGCTATTCCGAAAAACTAAAAAAATAATAAGAGGAACACGCGAGACGCGAATAGACACCTCTTCGTCTGCTTCGCGCGCTTCTGGAATTTCAAGCCTTCTTGTTTCTTATAAATTCGTTGCCCTTAAGGACTCGAGCCTTCAGTTTTTCTTCAGATTGCTCTATCCGTTAAGTAATCCTAAACATATGCCTGCAAAATTCTATAAATCGTTCTAATCGAGCGATTCTGTTCATAAAATACGAAAGAAGCTAATCATTAGTTCATAGTAAAAAGAAGTTCACATCAAAACAATGATATTGACTTAAGAAAACAAAAAAAGAAAACAATTATTACGACATCAATTGCAAAACATGTCTTCAATCAAGATACATTTAAAGTTGAGAAATATTCGGCAACACGAACCGCCAACCGCAGGAAAGAAAAGCTTATCGCTAACCGAGCATGTATTGACCCATCCTTCTGAACCTCATATTTTGTTTTAAACTTTTTGTCTTAGTTTTCACTCTGGCGTATCTTGTGTCTTAGTGATGGAACACAGGACACCAGATATGTATCTAAACAATGGCATGACAGAATAAGGAAAACCGCTCAAAAAATGTTTGTGTAAAAAAAGAGCTGACCGTTCAATTACGTAGTTTTCAGCAGCTTCCTCTCTCAGCGAAGCTTGCTGAAGTAATCTTTATTTTGAATATTTTTAATTATTGCTTCGTTAGAAATGAAAAATAAACCAACTGTAGCTACAGCGTTATAATAAATTTGCTACTTTAAAAAAAGATATCCAAAGCAGATAGCTTCATTTACCCCTCGTGCGAAAGAAAATCATAATTTAATACAAATAAAACTATAAAACAATATACGTGTAAAACATGGCCGCGTTTTTACTTCGTTACTTTTCTTACGAACACGATTAACCTTTCGGTTTAACCTTTTTCACACATTCATTCGCTTGTTTTTGTCTTTAATAATTTCGATTTAATTTTTTTTCCAATTTGTGAATAAAATGTTTTGTCCCGTTTCTTTCATGTCTTTTATTGCGCGGGATTTTATATTTTTTTACTAACTTTATTTTACAACTCTTTCTACGACATTATGATCTAATAGCACAGTAAACTAAGCAAAGGAAAAAAAATAAGTAGAATTACTGTAATCTACCGCAGACAACAACAAGCTTCGTCTTAGCCGGCTGGCACTGCGCAAGATCAAACTGCCGCAAACAATAAAAAAACACGCATTCACAACAAAAAAAAAAGCTTTTTTTTTTTTTTTGAGGCCAGAATAAAATTTTAGGAAACGAAACCAACTTCATTTCCTCGGTCCACGAGTCTCAAAAAGCCTCCCCAAGTATCTCAAAAGACTCGGCTGTTCGCACTGCATCCACGTACCGCCATTTTCGGCCCCTACTTTCCTCTCCTGCTAGTTTTCCCCCTCCCCCATGCTCTCTTCCTTCTCCTTTTTTCCTCTCTCACCACGGTGCTGATGCTCTCCAATCTGAGTCTTTTTTTTTTCTGCTTTCGCTGCCCTTGCTTTCTGGAAGAAAAGGACTCTAAGAGGATTTTCTTCCCTTCTGAAAACCGAGTTACTTAGGTCAATCCTCAGAAGGTGACTTAATCTTCTGCGCCTATAAACAAGTGACCAATTTAAGAAGAAAAAAAAAGTCTGAACTGCATGAAAAACGCTTCTTTGCATGCGAAAGTCGACTACAAACTAAAATTATCAAAAACAAAATAGAAGTGATTTCAACTTTCAATGAAACGTTTGGTTTCATTCAACTCCACTGGGGTCTCGTGGGCGAGATGGCAAATGGGAAAGGTTCTGCGCCGGGAATGAATAACTTCGTATTGTTCTAAGTAAAGGAAGCCGCTATGCGGCGCAGTAAGAACTAGCAATTATTGTATCGAAGTTTCAAAGGTCTGCACATCGTGTTTGGGATCAAAATATTCGATGTGTGCTAAGCGTCACTTTTACATATTTTTTTTTGATAACACGTGTTCCGCGATGTACTTTGTATTGTTACAGAATGTCTCGGTATTTATTTTTAAAGTTTTGATGCTTACTTTAAATTTACTAACAAAAGCGCAAACGTTTTTCAGAAGACGCTTTGTATTGCATCAAAAAACGTCCTCTTCTCAAGCATTCAAAGATATTTCTCTTTTATTAGTTTTATTGTTACCATGATAGTCTTAAGAGAAAATAGGTATTGACTATTGAATGAATATAGCTATGAAGAGCGATTACTTTCAACAAACGCTCCCACGGCCAAGGCGCAGACTGTTGTAATACCGTATCTCCTGTAAGCTACACGCTTTTTCGGACCGGCAAAGTACATCCTTTGTTCAAACTTTTCCCGGTCTTTGTCATGTATACGAGTGCTTGATTGGCCAACTCCGTCTATTTCACAAAACGGCTAGCCTGTCCTGTGAAACAGATGAAGATGATAAAAAAATTAATAAGGTCGCCTGCTCATTTTTCAGGAGGATTTTCTACGAGCACAATCCATCCTTTAAGCTAATCCAAAATTACATTGAATGTAATTTTGGATTAGTGTAAAGGATTGATTGTGCTCCCCCTGAATACGTGCCTGAGGCAGAGCAACCTAGAACGAATTTGTGACTCGGACTCCGATTTCTTATGCAAGAAGACCACCGCTAGAGACCGACAGTTCACGGCTTAACTTACCCTTTTTTCTTTAGTCACGCGGTAGGAGCGCAAAGAACCCAGATTATTTTCGAAGTATTGGACCGACTGCAGCTTACCTTAAATAATTGACAACTAGTAAAATACCCAAATTTGTAAAAAAAAAAAGACACGTAAAAAAAAAAGGAAACTGTGAACGCGTCTTCGCGGTCAGTATAAGAACCCACACGAGTTTCCAAACCTTGGACTAAATGTTCCCGGCGACTTGTTCAGTAATTTTCGCTTCGCTTTAGACGTTAAATAAAACTTTAAAAGAAAGAAAAAAAAACTTTTGTTGTTGCTTATTTAGTCCACCGTTCCCACACCGCAAAAGAAATTAATCGCTATGAAAGAATGCTAGATAACGGCTTTCTTTGTGGTAGATTCCCCCGTTGTTATTAAGATTACGCTCAGACGAAACCGCACGATTCATTAAAATAAATCTCCGGATGTTGAACTACAAATAGCTTTCATCCTAAGCGCTCCTTTCCGAAACTAGATTCAATCTATTGAGACCGATTTATTTGAGAGAATGACACGATCGGTAAGTTTGCGATAACCGCCAGCATTACTACCGTCTGCTATATTAAGTACCCCCCCCCCCCGGGTAATCATGGACAGCAGATGTTCCGGGACAACGACGACGTCAACGAAGAAGACGATGACGAAGAGAAAAAGACAACGAATACGTCGTAATTCGAGCCGGAAAGGATGATTCTGATGGGGTAGGGGGAATGTATGTCCGATGGGAATCGTATCTCGTCCTTCGATTCACTGCAGTGTTCAGCGGACTTTCTGGAATCGACGTCCGGTGCGGCGTTCGGTGAACCGCATCATTACCTGTCATCGTTGTTGCTTTGGTTTGGGCGTCCGTCGGTGTTCTGTTGTCGCTATGGTTTCTAGAGTTTGCGCTGGAGAAAGTATAGACCCATTGCGGAAACGCAACAATCAACATTGCCGGTCATCACATTTTGTTCCTTGCGCTTCTAAAACTTGAGCAAGTTTTAGGGATTTAATTAATTATTTATGTATTTATATGTGCCTTGCTTCGCCGCGAGGCATTATGAAGTGGGGTCCATCATGACTAAGAACTGTCACCAGACGTTTTAAAACAACAAAACTTGGGCGTCACTAAATTCATAGACAGAAGGACGGACAAAACGTACGTACTTTGAGTAACGTCTAATTACAACCAACGTGCTTAAACTTCAACGTAGTTACTAACAGTTAAAGGGCGAAAACCAACGTGAATCCGATGAATACAGGAAAAAAGTGGGTAGAAAAAGCAACTATGTCATTCCCCGCTGACCTGTCTTTCATCTTTTGAGGTTCCCTCAGTAGAGGCCGTCTCAACTCGAGGACAACCTAGAACCCATAAAGGCAATTCCGGTTCCTCATGCTTGCTAAGTTCCTTTCGCGTCATCCTTGTATTGTTTCGCTTTTTCCATCCTCCTGCTCCTCATCCAGCCACTGCACGTTTCATCGTATACGAAGCACCACGCGTGCTTTCACAGCTATTTACCCTACAAATTCTCCTGAGCCTTGCGCACTACTTGAGGGTTTGGAGAGAGGAGAGAAACAGAGAGAAAGTGAGAGAAAGGGGGAACGGGGAGCTTACCCGCTTCATGAATAATTCCCCAGAACACTTACGTCGAGTTATCGCCGTCACCGTTGGTGGTGGTCCAGGTAAAAACGACAGTGAGACAAACAACAACGGAACAGTTAAAAAATAAATAGCCTGCGGAAGAAAGAGGCTCAGGAAACTGAGACGATGCAAACGAAAATATAAGAAGGATGACACTCGAAGTGAGATTTTGGTTGTAAGGTGTTTTACGAAACGACGCCGGATTTCCCAGTGAGAACCTTGGGATGTCTTCGTTGCAGTTTCCTCGAAACTGGTCCAGGCTGTTCAATGAAGTAGTAGAACAATTTTGAATTTTTATATATGAATACGGGATAATACGCTTGGTATGCTTAAATATGTGTGGATTACTCTACCAACTTGAGTAGCTAAAATACACTCACTAGGTAAAATACAATTGAATTCAGCAGAACTAACAGCTCGAGTGTACTACCAATTCCGGTCCTAAGAAAAAATAAAGAATTTTATTCACGTTGATAGCATGTGCCCAAAGAATTACCACGAAGGGCTGAATTTGTGTTTCTTGTTCACGATTTTAGAAAACTCTGTGAATAAACATCGTGGTTCCTGAAGGAACATTCTTTTTGTTTAAATCTATTTTCCTGGTCCATGACGCACCGATAAATGAAAGGCCGACAGTTGTCGTTTTCAAAAGTCAAGCCATTCTAGGAGATTCAGAGCCTGAATATCCAACGAGTCGAAAGATCCAACGAGACGAAAAATCCACTAGTGGATATTCAGGCTCGTTGGATAGTCAGACACGTTGGACATTCAGGCCTGGTTGGATCTTTCATCTCGTTGGACATTCAGGCTCGTTGGACATTCAGTCTCAAATGGATATTCCGTCTCGATGGATGTTCAGTCACGGTGGACATTCCGGCCTGGTTGGATCTTCCGTCTCGTTGGATATTCAGACTCGTTGGACATTCCGTCTTAGTTGGACATTATTTTTCGATGGATATCCGTCTCGCCCGCCACGTAACCAAGTAGATACCTGATTTGAGCAATGCGTTTCACATTGTTTACGTTTATCGAGCCGGTAGATCTTCAAATTTCTTAAAAAGAATGCTGGTTGCTCAGGCGAATTCAGGTTGGTTAAACTTGGCTGTTAATATCGATCCAATTTTGAAATGCCTAGCGGTTTATAAATATCTGTGGTTGTATTTAACTTGTTTATTCTTATGTGGGCCGTCCTGTTTGAAGGAACCTTTGGCCAATGTTCGTTTTGGAGAGGGATGCGTGTGGCCTTCGCCGGCTTACGCGCGTCTCGGGGGTACATAGCTTCCTCCCACCTGGGTCTGCTTTTTGGGGTTGTCAAAGGAATTCGGATGTCGTTTGTTCCCCAGTGCCTCCTCTACCAACCCTTTTCGGCCTTTGCCGAGGCACCTTGGCTGGGTGCTTGGTTGAGACGGCGGTTGAGACTGCAGTTGGAGCTACGTACTCGACGGAACAATCAGCAGCCTCCCTCTTATCACCTGACCAGGCCCTCTGCGTTGGTATGAGTGGGAGCGTGATGACCTGGCAAAAGAGAGACATAGGACGTAGCTTCCACCGCAGTCTCAAGTTTGGGGCGAACGGAATATAGGGCGGCAAAGCGAAACTACGAAGTAGTGAAACAGTTTTCGTGAATGGGCTTTTCGTGGGACCGAGTAGGCTCCGGCCGTTTGTGCTGCCCAAGGTACGGGCGTGTCACCCCGTGTCCGTTGCAAATATAATCCGTACTAATGAGCGTGTTGGGCGGCCCCCAGTCGACAATTGGACGGTGGACATCCCGTGACTCCGATAGATTTTAAAATGATTGATTGGCCGCCCTAGAGGGAGATGAGGCGAGAACCTTTAATGTCCCGCGGCAGGGCGAGAAAGAAGATTCGATTTGGGGGACTGGGAACCAAAAGATCCGAGGGGCGTTCTTGCTCTGATGTATCGCCGTTGTTGCGCTTTCAATTAAACGTTACCGCCCCGCTCATTGAAAAGTTTACCACCGTTGTAACGTGTCAGCAGGACCGAACAAATTTATATATATTTCTTTTTTTTTCATCTTTCGGATACTTTTGCTGATGTTTACTTTTGCTAATTTTGCGATACATCTAAAACTGCTGAAAAAGATGAAGAAAAAAAAAGACGTAGTACTTCGCGGAGCCTTAACTGCAAAAAAAACCCAATATTTATTTTAGAAGCATGTTTTAAGTAGGTTATTGCTTTATTACTAGATTTTGTGGCAAAAACAAAAAAGGCTGTGGCAGTAATTAGGCTTCCAGAATAAAATGTAATCACATACAACAATCAGTGATTGGTGCACACCAGAGCACCTGTTTCGATAAAAACGTTACGGAGAAGGTTTCCGCTTTCGGCACCTTTCTCGACGTCTTCAAAAGAGGACAGAATGATCAGCAGAAAACATGACACATTTATTCACATGGCTACTGAAAAACATTTAAGTAGCCGCTGGGAGCACACCAGTGCTCGCGATTCTGTCCACGTAATTGCAGACGTCCTGGTAGGTGGCAGCATTGCCGCTGGTGAATGAGGCAAACGCATCCATTTCTGCGTGGAGCCTCTCGTTTCTCGCCGAGACGGAGCTTGATGTAGGTCTTGCCACAGCGAGCGGGTCAAGCAGAAGAGCTTGAATTCGATTCTGTGCGGCATGCTGAGCAACCTGAAGGAACTGAATAAATTCAGTCAGGTCGGGATGACGACTTGAAAGGCGACTATGCAGGCCGTTGTGCCACCCCTCAACTACGTTCGTCGTCCTTGGACCCCGGTTTCCAAACTGTCCCCAAATCTCTCTGAGAATGCTATGGGATAGCCAGAAGTTCCTGAAGTACCGGACGAACTGATCCAGGCAAGCGGCATTCAGCTGGGGTTGATTTGGTTTCGCTGCAAGAAGGTCACTTGAAAACAGCAGGCGGCAGTGGTCCGGAACGAAAGGCAGGTGACGAATTCTGGCGAACCATTTGTTCACTTCAGGGTCATCACGGCAAAGAGCCCTGAGCCCCAGTTCGTCACGCTTGGTATTAATGGCTTTCGCAAAGTGAAATGCGCAGCCACGTACCTGGGAGTAAAACGAGCAAAAACATCTATTGGAGCCCGTATATGTGTGGTCACAGTTGCAACAGGCGCGTAACTGAATCTTAGCTTCATTTATCTTTCATAGATTAAAACGCCATACTTAAGTCGTTGACTTACACTAAAACAACACTTCAGAAATTTTCTTACCTTCGGAAATCCGGCGGTGGTCTTGAAGACGTTCATCACAGCCTGGATAGCGGCGGACTCGTAATCGAAGTGCCACGTGGTGGAGGTTGAGAGGCCACCGACTCCCCCGAACTTGGTCTCCAGTGAAGTCTTTAAGGTGCCGAAAACAACCTCGTAGGCCTGAACGTCGCATGACTGCATCAGAGCATAAACGATAGGATGCGCTTCTCCTTTAATAATGGCATGTAGAGTGTAAAATTGTCCTGGACTGTGAAATTCACTGGGGTTATATTTAAAATTGCCGTCCCCGAGAATGAATTCGATATTGAGAAGCACTTCCAGGTCTTTTTCAGCATAAAAAGAAGCAGCCGTCTCCCTTCCGTCTTGACTTCCAGTTGCAAGAACTCTTTGGAGTCGTTGGCGACGCGAAGCTCCGGGAGAATATCGTCCAATGCGTTGCCCCTTAGTCTGTTGTGATGGCGATAGCGTGAGAGGGCTCGTCTCTTGGACGTGAATCCATATGCACTGTTCATGCTGGCTTGTATGCCCTCCTGGACTTCATCTCCGTACTCACGAAACCTTTCCTGGACAGACGTCACCGCTTCGTCGAATGCCTCACGGGGTCTCTTGCGGCTGGTGCGTACATCCGTAGACTTCGTACATGAATCGCTTTGCAAGCACTTCCGTCGCATCGGAGTCCTCGTCTGGGCTGCAGCTGTGCGGAGTCGTGGGATTATTAGGATCGGACACCATAACACCGTTGTTAAGCGTGAGGTGAGCTACTGGGAATTTTTCCCCGGTCACCGTGCGCTTGCTCAGATGAAAGCATTTAATGCATCGATAGTACTCGATGCTAGGATTTTTTGGATTGGCACTCTTGAAAGAAAATTCAAGAACCGCGTTGGGCCAGCGACGGCTTTTGTACTGTATGACTGGCTTGCTTGAGCGCTTGTGAGAAGGCACGAACGTTGGGACACCCAGGTGCCCAGAATTCATCCTGTTGGCTCAGCGAGTACGCTGCAACCTGTAATCAAAACGCGACACATACAATCAGACGAGTTGCACTTGAAACTTCGAATTGCACTTGAGAAACTTGAGCCTCTCATGTGCCTTGAAATTTTCAAATTCCAAGACCTTACTTCTCTGCATAAATGGCTAACAGTGATTATTTGTACATATTACGCACATAGGCGTAATAACGACATTAGATGATATTACACATAGGCGTAATAACTACAATATTTTAGATGCAATTACAGTACTTCGGTGTCACAGCACATGCACATAAATAATCCACCGATAAAAACAACACTCACCGTATTTGCGTCTCAGCGATTTGGAGAGGACGAAGCTCAGGATTCAGACAGAGGGAGGTGACGAAATTGCAGTCCTTTATATAGCCATGTGGAATGTCGACCCGGAACGGGCATTCTTTGTAAGTGGATGGTTTCGTTTGTCTGCACTCTATGGTTTGAACCCTTTCAGGTGGTGTTGTACCATTGTTATATTGAACCAAGAACAAGAGTGAACCTTCCTAAGATAACGCAATAGGGCAGGCAAGCTGGTTAAAGTTAAACATTTCTAAAACCCAAGACGGAGGCTACAAAGAGGAAACAAACACAAGACGAGACGCCTTGTGTTTGTCCCCTCTTTGTAGCTTCCGTCTTGAGTTTTAGAAATATTGAACCTTTCTAACCTGGCAAGTGATTTGAGGTCACTAGAATACAAAAGAACTTTAGTCGAAAATCGGAAAGGGGGTGACATGGGACGTGTATGTGCAGAAGATAAAGTTTCGAAGACCTCTTTGCTGTACGCCTACCTTTTGGTTTCGAAGCGATCAGTCGCTTTTCTTTTCTAGACTGCGTGTTGAACCCTGTTTAGGAAGTTCACGAAGCTTCGCTGCGTCGAAGACTCTTTGTTTCTCGCATCGTTTTAGTTTCTGTCTGCGGGGTTTTCTTTTTTTCTTTTTCTTTATTAAAATATTTTTTGGGGTGCATTTGACTGCTAGCTACGTTGTTGACTTTGGTTGCTTTTGATTTTTAATCTTTATTATTTATCTATTTTGAGCCTGCGGCGCCAGTATTAGGCATTATCGCAGAGGGCGGACAAATATTAAGAAAAAGCTTTTCCGTATTTGTGGCCCAAACAATTTCCCTAGTATTCCATTCCTTCCATTCCTTCTAGTATTCCATTCCTTCGACGTCTAACAAAAAGGAAAAAAAAAAACTGTTTCTTTATTTTGTCCTCGGAGATCACGCATCTTATGTGTTCTTTACATTGTTAAATATAATTTGAAGCATTTCAGCAAGCCCTTTCCCATAAAATACAAAAACGTGCAATGAAAAAAAAAGGTCCTAGCTCATCATTATTTATTTGGGAGAAGTATGCTCAATAATTTACAGGAATTAAGTAGACATGACACATTGGATATCCAGCCTCAGTGGACATTCAGACCTGGTTGGATATTCCGTCTCGTTGGATATTCAGTCGCAGTGGACATTCAGGCCTGGTTGGATCTTCCATCTCGATGGATATTCAGTCACGGTGGACATTGAGGCTTGGTTGGATCTTTCGTCTCGTTGGACATTTGAACTCGTTGGACATTCCGTCTCAATTGGACATTTCGTATCGATGGATATTCCGTCTCGCCTGTCACGTGACCAATTGGATCTTTTGACTCGTTGGATCTTCCATAGGCATAGACTTACAAAACCTAAAGCAAAACATAATCGGAAAAGCGATATCTCTAATGCACACTGGGACAAATTGACGGGTTGTTGTAGCACGATTGCCCCGCGTGGCGAATCCCTGTCGCAAAAGCCCCGCGTCTTTAGCCCCACGTTTCGAAAACCCCGCGTTCAAATACCCCGTCCCGTATTCCCCACGTGCTAAAAGCCCCGCCGTCACTACACCGTTCCACCCTCTTCGCGCCTCAACCAGCATTGTTTAATGTTCCATGTTCCCTATTCAAGGTCTACTAAAGGTATTTTAAGCAGGGTGTCGAACCGGTCATTATTTCGGTTCGCTTTGGGTTCGGGTTCAGTAGCATTGTATTTTGTTCCGGTTCGGTTCCGGTTTAGGGTAGTGCACATAATATCACTCCGCTTACCGGTTTTAATGAGCACGAACCGGTTCGAACCCGTTCCTAACTCGATCTTTGAATATTGACCAAGCACTTCCTACGGCCTTTTCTGGGCACGAGATACTTGCAATAGACCGGTCCCAACACTACTCCCTCTTCAGGTAGATATAAAAACCCTGCATAGTGACGTGCGCAAAAGACACCATTAATGTGGCAGAGATGTTACTTGTATATTGCCGCGGGCGCAGCTGACCAAGTAGGCAGCGCGCCCGTGGCCTAACGGTTATCGCGCTCGCCTTCTACGCAAAAGGCCAGGGTTCGATTCCTGGCCGCGCCTACACATTTTTGATAATGCTGTAATGTGATGTTCTGGTGAATTCGAGAACCGTCTTGCTGATTCGAGGTTAGAATGTTCCACACGTCGAACCTTCTACGCCGCATGTTCCAGAAGCCCACGCGGGTACAAAAGGGGCTCCGCGTGGCAACCCGGAGTCAGTTTCGCCCCAGCGTTCGATTCTGCTCTTTCGCCGATTTCGACGCCCGCGACGCTCTGCTGTTATCTTTTGTTTCCTTCTTTATTTTGGGCACAAGTTCGCCCCCATTAAACGTTTCAGTTTCCTCAGTTATTCCTTGTTTGTCACCTCGTCATTCGTGACATTTTGGTGGAGGTGCGGGGTACCATCCTATGCCCGTAAAGCGTACCCCTACGAAGACAACCCGCCCGAGTGAGGTGCTCAGCCCCGGAAGGCTACCCTTCGCCGAAGACGCCGAAGCCCGAAGAAGCCGTCGGATCAGGGGTCAGTCCCCCGAATTGGGCCCCTTGCCCGAAAACCGGAGGAAGAAAATACCGACCATGACCACCGCACCCGTCGTCATCCTGCCCGTCGCTCCCCGCACTCCAACGCCCTTTCACGGCGAAGCCTACGAGGATGTCGAAGACTGGCTGCAGCATTACGAACGTGTAGCTCGCCACAACGGATGGACGGCTGAGCAGCGCCTCCAGAACCTGTACTTCTCGCTGGAGGGTACATCGAGGCACTGGTTTGAAAACCACGAAGCCTCCTTCACTACATGGGAGTCCTGCGTCGCCGAACTGAAGCGGACGTTCGTTAACCACCACCGTCGCCAGCGAGCAGAGGACCTACTTCAAACAAGGGTGCAGGGCCCCAACGAAAGCGTGTCCAGCTTTGTTGAGGACGTCCCTGCTGCGTGCGAACGACTCTTCCTCGCGTTGTTTCCTTTTCCGTCTCAACGTTTGCTTACCTTTTGACTCTATTTATAGGTTTCTTTCTTTCTCTGTCAAAAATATAATGCGAGACTGTACGTTTGAAAATCTGGGTTCAATCTGAGCAAGCATGGTGCATATAACAAACGCCTTCGTCGTTTGCCAGCTTAAATTAAACGTTCATTGTTCAAGTCACTCGCTCGTCTCATTCAAGTGTTGGAAGTAAGAGAAAAAAAAGCTAAGAGATTATTTTTTTTCAACGTATTGTAATCATGATGTTTTAAAATGAATAACGCAACTCACCGCCATAGCGAAATGACATTTCATAACACAAGGAAACAAATAACTTTGTCGGGAATTTGGCGTATCCAGGGAAGTGAAATAGACAGTTGGATAATTTCTGAAATAAATTAGGTGGAACATACATCGACATATATGCAAATTAGGATTTCTACATTTTGGTGGGTTAGGTTGATAGTGGATGCGCTGCATATGCGCGTGCTTTTATAGGTGAGGGTGATTAAAAATACACATACAGACATGCACGCCCACGCACACATACACCCATACGTACACACACACAGACACACGCACGCACGCACGATTAGAAATGCACACGCACACACTTCACGCACTAGCGCGGGAGCGAGAGCACACACATGCACACGCACACACAGACGCATATAAAGACAGACGCACACGATGTTACAAAAATACGCGTTTACAAACAGCGCGCACAACCACAAGCACACACACAAAGAAATACAGACATAGACATACACACGCGGATACACACACGGTCAACGTATTGGGGGGGACGTTTAGCGAACTCTCCTGAGAATTCGGAAATGCCTCTGTCAAGCCTCGAAATCCCCCTGTTTGGTCCTTCTGAAAGAACCCCTTTACAAGTGGTAGCTCAGGTCCACATTCCAAGTCAGCGGGGCTCAAGGACCTGGTTTCTTTGAAACGGGAGTCTTTTCATCGCTCCTCAAGCAACAATTCCACTTGCAAAGGAGGTTTGAGCCATTCTTCGCGAAGTGCTCGCTGTTTGAACAGTCGTATGGAGGACGTCCGCATTCATTCGCTAATGGAGGGGCTCCGTACCTCGCGACTGATTGACCATCGCCTTGTCGTTCGAGATTTCTTTTTGCGGGATTATTTAAATGCTCTTACTACTGAAGCTTGGGTAGTAAATGATGCTGAATTAAAAATGTGAGTTATATTAGATATTTACAATACTTTACTCATGGTCAGCCTCGACTAACACTTTATTATTGAAGGCTGAACTCGACTAATTATTTGAAATTAACGCAGGCTTGAGATTGTATCATGACTAAAATCAGGCGGCGATATGCTTTACTGGTGTTCCGTAGTTGGTCTTTTTAGTCACCAGCCGTTGAAAACTAACCTTTTCTGGGCGTTTGCCTGTACTTAATCTTTAAGCTCGCCTGTTGACCGCTACCTAGATAAAGAAATATTCCTGAAATAAAAACTAATTCCCATTGGTCAGTGTGTAATTCAGATAGTTGCGCAAGGGTGCCCGTCGGTCAGACTAGGCTGAACATGGTTGAACAGGCTATTCATAAGCGTTACCAAGGAGGAAGGGGGACGGGCGTTTGGGGGCTTGCCATAAATTATTTTTAATTGCCACGCAAAGTAAGGGAAATATTGAAAATACGACGGATGACTTCTTGAGTGTTTGCAACTTTCATGCATGGAGAGGGGTAGTGGGTGAAGTCACTTCTTCCTCAGTTACAAAAATTATGCTCCACCTGAAAATCTTCAGACGGTTGCATCATATCAGGCTTGGAAGGAGTAAACTAGTTCCTGGTTTCTTTCAAATTCTGGGTGCTCGCAGCTATGCCTGCATTAAGCGTACAACTATTGCCATGTAGTGAGCTTGCTGAACAAGATCGGTCTGCATGATACGCTGTCTAGAAACCCCGAACGCATGTGCTGTTGTGTGCTTGTTTACACAGTGGGACGCTAGTGCGAATAGGTGTCTGCAGTCTCAGCTGTAGAGGCCAAGTTTAACCAGTGCAGTACGACTGCTATTTTGGGGTCTGTAACGTGCGTCACGCAGTAGTGATACGAAACCGCATGCCGGTACGATGCTCGAACATTTCGAAACGTGCAGGAGTGTAGATTGAATCCAGGATCCCACGGTTCTGCAGCGTGAGCTTTCGCTTCTGAATGCATGACAATTGTAAGTACTCCGAACGCCCAACAACACACCAAGTTATAACTTACTAAAAGCTTAAGAATTAAAAAAAAAGTGGCGAGGGCCCCTCCTCCTCCCCCTCCCTCCCCCAACCCGAGCATTTCATTGTGCCTCTCTAGCCAATGACACTGTTGCATTAGCTGATAAGAATTAACGCATAAGAATCAGTCACGAAGCAAAAAGTGGGAACCACGCCCTATTTTTATGAGGCTGTCAGGTACTGCAGATTTAGAAGTAGAGGTTTCAGTCTAACTCTGACACTCTAAAAAAACGCCTCTGCATATTTCCCGCCTTCCCTTATCGCTCACCATCGTTTGACCTTTATTTATCGGTACATCCCCTTCGAACTGTCGCGAAACTCTGGTACCATTACGATATACGCCTCTTCAAGCTGTCGTTGCTCTCGTGCCACAATGAGAGCAGGAGGGGGGACCTAGTGCCAAACATGGACGGCGTTCGATGAGCGGCTCCGCAATATACAGTGACGCCAAGCTGACAGGAAAAGCTGTCACGTGCCCTCGAGAAATGCAGACGTTCGCCGAGTCAAAATGAAACTCCGGAAGTCCGAAACTTTCCCCGAGTATCACAGAAAAAGTTCACTACCGTTCTCAAGATAAAGACAATTTATGTTGCCTAGTAAAAAAAAAATACGACAACAACAACAGCAAAAAAGTTTCCTTCGAATCAACCGTGCCTTTGACACCCTTCCGGCCAAGTGAGGTTGAGACGACTCTAAATGTAAATCAGTGTCGCCGTTTGAGAAATGGCCGCCCTGGGCTTTAGGGGTTTGAACGACACGGCCTGAACACACACACACGCTCACGTTTCTCAAAAAGGTATCTTCATTCCAAACAACAAAAAACAAACCCAAAATATCAACTAAGACACGTAAACAAAGAGGTCGCATTTTATGTCACCGGCACAGCTGTTGTTGTTGGCAACGTTTTTATGCTGTGTACTTTGTTCCGCCTGGCCCTTGTACGGCTGCATGTTGATATCACGGCAGCCGAAGTTTGGTGGTCTTGCGTCTGCCTCGCTTATTATTTTTAAGCACTTACTTCTTTTTTAGATTGAGCCTCAACGGCGTGACTTCCAATCCCTTTTTACGGGGATGCGGGGGGGGGGGGGGGAGGGGGGCCCAACGCCACAGTATGATTTCTTCTATAGAAATTTTGCTTTTCATGAATATAATCAGGGAGAGAACGTGTCTTGAGTAGAGCCGTATGCACATCCGCCTGCGCAAGGCCCTAAACTCAACAAAGTATGTACCGAAAAACTATGTGAAAAGCTTGGTAGATAACTCCCGTCTAATATAGGCGTGTGTATAGTATAGAGTGAGCTCCCTTTTGTAAACGGAAGAGTTATGATTCTATATAGAGGCGTGGGGTAATAAAACCCGCGAGTGAAAATTGTTATTCCAGTCACGGTCGGATGCTGCGGTTCATGTGTTTGCTAAAACCTTGGTAAAATATATATATATTAACATTGGTTAGCGCTGCTCTAATGCTAGGTTTTGATTATTTTAATATTTTATTTATTTATTTATTTCAAAATACTATCAGTCCCTACATGGGACTATGATAGGAGGGCATGAACAAAAAACTTGATAAACACTAAAGAAAAAAAAATGAAAAAAAAACATTAGAAACTTGGTCTGGACACAACAAGGAAACAAGAACAAACAACAAAAACTTGACAACTGCGTTCGTTGCAAACCCGTCCTCAGAATATATTACAAAAGAATCATTCGGTACTGGGGAAAAAAAGGTAAAATCAATACAACAATGGAAGAATGACGCTGGCTGGAAGTCATGACGCGACAAAAAGAGGGAATAGTAACTAAATAAACATGTCATTTCAAGGATTGCTGCCTACGTCATCAAATGCAAGATAAGAACAAAAAGATTCCAGCGATTGACACGATACTGCTAGTTCTGGGAGAGAGTTCCACTCGCTTATCGTTAAGGGAAAAAAGAATACTTAAAACAGTCTTTGAAGCAGCAGGGCTGGTGAAGGGCACGGCTATGTTTGTTACGTGTATTTCTAGACGTATCGGGAATTAAGTAAGCGGTCTTGTCAATCTGCAGATAATCATGAAGAACCATGTGAAGAAATTTTCACCGTTTCTCTTTACTCTTAGCCTTTAGTAGCAAAAGTTTGGCATAGAGTACAAAGCCGTTGGCGAATCTAATCGACGATATTTAGAAAATATAAAGCGCAAAGCGAGCCTCTGCACTCTTTCTAATTTAAGGGCATCTTGCTTAGTGTGGGGGTCCCAGGTTTCGCATGCATATTCCATGACCGGCCTGGCGAGCGTTTGATATGCCAAAAGTTTTGTGTTGACTGAACTGAGTTTTAAGGACCGTCTTAAGTACCATAATTTGTCGTTCGCTTTTTGAACAACATTATCTATGTGCGTACCCCAGCGTAGATCGTGAGAAATGGTCACACCGAGATATTTGTATTTGCTAACCCTTTCAATCGGGTTTCCTTCTAGCTCATATACAAACGCAGTGAGTTTAGGTTTGTGAGTAACTGTCATGCAAACGGTTTTTTCAAAATGTAACATTTGCCATGTATTGCACCATTCACCAATGCGCGCAATACATGTATTTAGGTTAAGTTGGTCCATGGGCGTCTTAATTTCTGTATACAATATGCAGTCATCGGCGAATAATCTAGCCTGGACGGTAAGGTTTTTAACTATGTCGTTTATAAATATTAGGAAGAATAGCGGTCCAAGGACCGTGCCCTTGGGGACTCCCGATTTGACATCACTCATATCGGAGTGCTTATCTTTAATTTCTACGAATTGCCTCCGTTCATATAAAAACATCTTTATCCATCTGACTAATACGGGATTCTTTAAAATATATTTTAATTTGATCAATAACTTCCTATGGTTAACTTTATCGAACGCCTTCTTAAAGTCTAAAAATATGACATCAACCTGACCCCTGCGGTTCAAAATCTCGGAAAAATCATGCACAACTTCAACAAGCTGAGTGACAGTAGACAACCCCTTGCGAAATCCATGCTGAAAGCTATTCAACAAGCTATGATTTCTCAAAAAAGAATGTATATGGTTCGAAATTATATGTTCAAGAAGTTTTCCACATGTTGATGTTAACGAAATTGGCCTGTAGTTGTTAACGGATGAAGCTTTACCCGACTTCAGAACAGGTACGATTTTAGCAATCTTCCAGTCATTAGGCAGTAATCCTGTTGAAAGAGATTTCTTAAAAATAATAATAACATAGTTAGACAGTGATTCAGCGTAACGTCTCAGAAACGTATTCGGGATCTTGTCGTAACCGGTTGCTTTCTTGCAATCTAGGTTAAGCAACAAGTCGACAATACCATCAAGAGATAAACTTACATCGGGGATAGGAGGCACATCCTCTAGGTTGTCGAACACAGGCGTAGTCCCATCGTCCGTAGAAAATACGGTTGAAAAGAAGTGATTAAAACAATTTGCTATTCCGTATTCATCCTGGATCGTGCGTCCTTCAACCTCAATTTTTCCTACACCCTCTTTTGCTGGTTTGAGGTGCCGCCGAAATTTGCGAGGAGATGAAATTAGAAAAGCTGGCATAGTTGTATTGTAGTATTTATTTTTCGCCGCTTTAATCAGCGATTTAAGATTTTGACTTAACGTTCCTAGTTTACTGCGTCCGTCCGGGTCGGGTACTTGACGAATCCGTGCTCGACAGCGCGATATTTTTCTTTTCGCGTGAATAATATCTCTATTATTCCAGGGATTGTGCGTTGCCTTCTTTTTAGTCCTGGTAGGTACATGCCTTGTTATACACTTGGTAATAACTTCTTTCATGTAAATCCACGAGTCGTTAACCGATACCGTAGGATCGTCAGCAATTCTCGCAAATGTTCCGTATGACCAGTCTAGCTCGTCCAGAATAGCTACGTCATCAGCCCGATTGAAATCCTTGTACGTACTGTAAGCAAATTTAGTGTGAGAAACCGATTGGACATCGAGATAGAACAACCATGCAGTGGTCAGAGATACCGGGCAATACCCTACAGTCGTGGCTAGTTGGGAGAAAATTGTCAGTGACAAAAAACAAATCAAGGATCGAGCTTGACGAACCCTGAATTCTTGTGGGAGTTTTAACAACGTGAGTGAAATTGTGCGAAAAAATCATATCCAGTAATGCAGAGGACACTAGGGTCTCATGAGATGTTGAAACTAGACCATCCCAGTCAATGCTACGGAGATTAAAATCACCAGCAATGATAACTTTCCGGGAGTGTGCACGTAGTTGATCCAAAAAGTCGTTCAGATTATTTACAAATTCTACTCCCATATCCAGGCGGTCGATATACAGCTCCCAATATGCATTCAACTTTGCCAACCTTAATCTTACACCACTTGTTTTTTATATCAGGGGCACCATCTAGCTCTTCACAATCCAAAGTATTTAACAACAATAGCGACACCACCCCCTCTGCTTTCACGGTCCTCTCTAAAAAGTTTGTAGCCTGGGGGGATGATTCCGCTGTTTAGTATAGATGGATTCAGCCAGGTTTCACTGATGATGACAGCCTGTGGGTCGTGTTCAACCAAGATGTGCTCAAGATCAACGACTTTATTTACTATGCTTCTGGCGTTCACATTTATAATAATCAAATTATTATCGCCGTTTGAGATGACTGGTCAATTTTCGGAGTGATCAGGGGGCCTATATTCTGCACGTGTTGGAAGTTGCACTCTGTCATCCTTATCTATACGTCCCAGGCATACGATATGTCCCCTACCCTTAATTTGTCGAAAATTAATGTAGTGTTCTCTCCACCATCTCTATTAGTTTTAGAACTGTCCCACAGCTTTTTTCGTACTGTCCTCACATGTAAGGAAAAGTCCTCGTTAATAAAAAATATTAGACCCCTTTAGCTTACGCGCATTCTTAAGCACTTCCTTTTTTTCTGTGAAGTTTCCAAGCTTCATGATAATAGGGCGAATTTTATCGGAAGTGCGTCTTCCAAGTCTATGGATTCTTTCGATACTTTTAACCTCGACTTCTAGTCTTTCCATGAATACTCCGTTGACTACACTATTTGTTAGCTGCGCTTCCGTCTCGTTGTCAGGCTCCTTGATTCCATAGATGATGAGGTTGTTACGCCTACTTCTGTTTTTCAAGTCATCAACTTTTCTTGCTAGGTTTTGAACGCACAATTCAAGACTCACTATTTTTTCTTGCGCACAATCAAACTTTTGGGCCATTTCATTAAAACGGGAAGCCGACGCCTCGATCGCCCCCAGTCGCCTATCTAACGAGCCAAGATGATTACTTAGTTCAGTGATGTCCCCTGCTATTTTGTTTTGCCCTTCCGAAATTTGCTGCAGTGTAACGGGTCCCGGATTCAGCTCAACATCACCACATAATTGAAGCAGTATTAGAAAAGCATCCCAACATTCAGACATTATGACAAGAATAAAGCCAGGGCTCGGCAGCACAACAAGCGTTACAGAATTGTCCCGCAAGGACTTAATCACACGATATTTGTTACTAACCTGCGTGAACAACCAGAAAGGATTAACCATCCTGCTTGGAACGGTGCTACCGAGCCCTCTGAAGCCGCTGTTGCATTGGCGCCGGTCTTGTATAGGTGAATAGATGTCGCTCCCGTCGCCAGCGTGCCGAAAGGATGATCCAGGGCCAGGTGTCGCTCTGGGGCCGTGCGCTGGTTTACGCGGTCTTCAATAAGGGTGTCGCGAACCGGCCGAGGTTCGAGTTCGACCAGGTTCGACTTTTTCGAACTTTTAGTGGAAATTTCGACGAACCTTGTATGGAGGTTCGACTCATGTGCGCATGCGCGACAGGCTAGCCAGTTGGCTTCGGATTGGATGTGTGATGGCTAAGGGATGAATTAAAGGCACCGCTGATTGGTTATTTTGAGTTCATACCAGTTAAGTTATTAACTTCTTCAGTGATTAGAATTGGTTCCGTTTAATTGCAACTGTTCATAAAATAAAATAACCCTTTGCATTAAAAAATTCTCACAAACCTAGACCCGCTTTTATCAAGGTCTGGCCACACTCTCCACAAAGTCGAACCGGTCGAATCTGGTAATAAGTCGCTGTCGTGAACTCACAGTTACGTCGCCTAAAATCCGGTTCGACAAACGTTCGCGACACCCCTAGTCTTCAATCCTCAGATAAGCCGATGAGTCAGGAATCGCCGACGAATAGACCGATCTCGCCAAGCGTTCAGCGCATGCGTGGCGCCGCCATAACTTTAGTTCACAGGAGGCAAAAGCAATGCACGAGAGGGCTCGTGCTGTCTTGTCGCTCCACACGCGCAGAAATCCAGCGAGGTTGCTGCACGTGCACGAAAGACTAAAGTTCCGCTCGATGCATTGCGGCAGCGGTGGCGTAGTCAAACTGGCTGGTGAGATCGGTCTATTCACTTCCCGAAAGCCGTGATATCCGATCTCCCTCGGGCTTGCAAAGTCATGGTGTCTTGTTACATGCGGCGTCGTAGATGTTGACTGCCACAACAAAATCTGCGTGAACAACCAGAAAGGATTAACCATCCTGCTTGGAACGGTGCTCCCGAGCCCTTAGAAATGCCGAGTTGACGTGCTTCATAAAATTGTGAAGCAGCATGACGGGGTCGCTTTCTAATGCGTACCCTGATTGTATACGCTCAGAGGTTAGGCACTGGAAGAGCAATTATTACGGTGACGAGCGCTCTCGAAATGAAAAGAAAGCAGCAACCACTAAAACTGCTCCAAAATGAAGCAACAAAGCAACATGTAACGCATTCATTACGGTATAAATTCCTCACCGTTTACAATAGGGTCTTCTGCTAACGCTCCAGCACGAAGTAGGCTAAAGGATCATGAAGTTTTGATACAAAAATAAAAGGACGAGAACTAGGAAGAAATGGCGAATCGAAACTTACGCCTACAAAGACAAAAGCAACAACAACAACAACAACGATTTACAGTTTAGGTTGTGTTCTGGTGACGGTGCGAAACAAAGGCGAAAATGCAGAGGTGTGGTCCCGCCAACTACCTGTACGCAAAATTTAGCGGGAAAATTTGTCCACTAAATTTAGAGGAAAAATTTTACCCTTGTGACGTCACACCTGACGTCACGTGCGACGTCACACGTGCCGTCACACGTGACGTCACGAGGGTAAATTTAGCGGGAATATTTTTCCGCGGAATTTAGCAGAAACGTTTTCCCCTAAATTCAGCGGGAATATTGAGAATCTTAAATGGGTGTGACGTCACACGTGACGGCATACCTCACGTGTTTCCTATAATGACGTCACACGTGACGTCACGAGCGTAACCCTGGAGACCCTCGTGAAGGTAACTTTTGTAACCCTCGTGGGGGTCACCCTCGTGACCCTCGTGAGGGTAACCCTCGTGAGAGTAGCCCTTGTAACCCTCGTGACGTCACACGTGACGTCACGTGTTACGTCATTATGGGAAACGTCTCAATGCAACGCGCGGCTACGCCGACGGCGTCGCCGCTCAAGGCGGAAACGGGCGCCTAAGAGCTGCGCTTTAACACACACAATAAAAGCGCAAGGTTAATTGAGGCGTTCTGACTTTTGTTTGCACATATATTAGCAAACTCAATTCGACATATAAAAATACCATTTTTGTGGAAGGTCCGGAGTGCCGTTTAGTTGAGTCTAAGTCTTTTGGCCTTACCTATAAGGCCACATCTGCCTTAAGCATCCTTGCTGAAATACGGTGTAACGCGGTAACGCCAAACAATCTTCAGTATTTCTTAACTTAATAAAAGGTCTTATGACTGACGTGCGTTCACGACACTTCTCAACGCAACCTGGAGCCTCGTTTAGCAATCTTAAAACCCAACACTAGCCACTGACATCTTATGAAACGTAGAACGTGGGGAGTACCAAGCAGTTGATTATCCTTCCGCAGCCACGCAAATTGCGGCATGGGCTCAAGAGACCGGCGAAGAACAAATCACGAGTCATAAAGCGTTAAAGTCATAAGCCACGCTCCGAATTTCTTAAGCTGTCGCGGACTATAGCACCGAATCAAAATAATGCTAGGTGTGATTATGCTGACTGTTCCGTTTTTCTTCCCCTTAATGTGGCGGTGACTCACGGCAGTAAACTCCAAAGCGGCGTAACTCGTGCACAATTTTTACTGCATTGTTTTTTGAGAAAGAAAAAAAACATCCCGAGAGGTTAGGTGCTTAAAAGCCTCTTCTGATATTCAGTAAACTACAAAACGTAACAAACCAAAAGTTTATATATATATATATAAAAAAAATGAACAACTGACGTTGTTATTTGCACAGCATAAAATTTTAACAGGTATTCTGAGCAAGCACTTAGGCAGCGACGCCGTGTGCTGAGGAAGGCATGAAAAGCTCTCCTGGTCAGAGTTCCCTCAAAATGCAAAAGAGTCCACTTATCATGTTTAAAGCAGCCAACCTCTCCTGCGGGAAATAAACCTCCGTATATATGCATGGGAACATGGCACAGTGCACAAAGTCGCGAGGACTATCAATCTTCCTAGTTGACAGTTGCGAGACCCAGCGAGGAGTCGAGAATAAACGTTCGGTGACAAAAGTCTCTGCAGATAGATATGCTCTATTGTATAGGCAAAGACTGGCATAATATCCTTTAAAGGAAAAAAAAAGATGAAGCCGTCCTATATTTTTATGTTGATCCAATCTAATTACACTTAGCGAAGAGTACTTTAGCTTAGCTTCGCAACCAACTACACGCAAACGGGTAAATAAAGATAATTATACAGCCTGCAAGTTAGTCCGCTCTTTGCGCACCTGGTGCGTTCTCCGACCTCAACCAATACCGGCGCGCGCTTCGCTGCCTCGTGATCTCGCTTTCCATAAGTGTTCTCTATGTTGCCCTTTGGTTTGTATGCTACTCCTTGCGTTCTGATGCGCAAAAGAAGCAATTTGGTACCCTTGCTCTCAATATTAAAATACAGGAATCATTTTTTTCATTCATTCCCTTATTTACCCTTAAAGGCCCCGAGGGGCATTACATAAAAAAAAAGAAAGAGAGGGGTGGGGGGAGGGGGCAGTACAAAAAGACGTACATATAATACATTAATAATTCAAATTCTTATGGAATTCGTAAATAAAAAGAAAAAATAATAATAACAAATAATGTAACAGATAACTATCTTCATATCACATTCCCAGGTTGAGATCGGTCATAATTTAAGCTCAAGATTTCATGTGGCCAACAGATAGCGTCGACAATTTTCAGCACCCGTTTCACAATGGCTGTCAAATTCTCTACGGGATTCCGTTTGCCGCGACTTTATTCCTCTATGTTTAGCCAAATAACAAAAAAATAAAGTGCATTTTATTTTATTGTTTGTTTAGTTTTGACTTCTCTAGGATACACAAACCCGCCGCAATTCAGCGGTTGTGACGTTTGAAAGGCCCATTCTCGAGTCTGTTTTTCTATTCTTTGGAGACCGCTTACAATATTATTAAATCCAAACCCCATTTTCGTTTAGTTATTCATGAAAACCGAGATTGTAGAGCCGTCCATCTTTTTTTGTTTTGTTCGCGACGTCCGCACCTTCGCACACGTCAAAAAACAAAACGTTGTTTGGTGGTGGTGGTTTTGTAAACGTCAGACATCTCTTGTCAGCGCGTGCGTACCCTCTCTCTTTTTTCCGTCTTTGAGTTTCTTTTGTTCACTCTATATTGACTTTTTTGTGCCTTGTTACTAACGTTTTTCTTCTTCCTGCGAAATTGATGAAACACGCTGGCCGCCTATCGCGATATGTTAAAGCGGGGTACGACATTCGTCGTCTTTTTATGCGCCCTTTGTATTGACATTTTAGATTAAAAGAGGCGCTGCGTTGACAGTGATTGAGATACCATCATTGGAACAGCCGGTTTGCCAGCCGATAAATAGTTCTCTAAGCGCTGCTAAGAAAATGTAGTATTCTAGTTTACATCAGGACAGTAAGCATACCGTGGCGAACCAACCTGACGGCGTGTCCATTTCATCATCTTTGCATAGTCATCACCGAGATTAGAGAGATTTAGAATAGGGGACTCCACCGCTTTGCGCAACCCTAAGCTGCTTGAATGACCCAACGCGCAAGGGTCGCCTATTCTAAAACTCTCCAATGAATGGGGCCCAGGGGATGCGAAGTAAACGTTAAAATGGTGAAAGGTAAAACCACATACATCGGTAAAGGGGGGGGGGGGGTGAGGACGGTGACAAACAATTTTTCCTTCGGGGTTTCGAATGGTGTTTTAGACAGATTCGGTTTTGCCTAAACTGCGCGTCTGAACGTCGAAGGAAGATCGAAATCTAGAAAGGAGGTCCCCAAGCCTTGGCTTTCGGTCACTATTCAGAGGTTTGCTTATAGTTTGCATTAAACTCGCAGAGGGGACAGGAAATTTCAAATAACGTGAAGGGTTTGCGACGTGAATGGGTGAAATATCCACGCATTCTTTGGAATCTTCTGTCCCCTTTGTGAGTTGAATGCGAGCTATCGACAAATATCTGAATGGTGACCAAAAGTGCTTTGAAGCGACGGGAGCCATCAATTTTAACCTGAAACCGTTGAGGCTGTCCTCAAAGCTTGCGACGTCGTTCATCACACTACATCCCCCATCATCCTCAAACAAGCAACCTGACTGAACGCTTCCATCGAACTCTCGCTGATATGATCGCGGTGTACGTTGCATCTGATCGTCACAATTAATTGAGTCACAGTCCCGCCCTTTGTCAGATTCTCGCACAACACAGGACTACAGAGCTCCTCCTCTGGTTTTCTTGATTTTTTCTTCTTTATGAACGAGAGGCATCCTGCACTGTCGACACTATATTTTTGTATTCAATGACTGATAGGAACGATTTGTCCATAAACTATACATGTCGCGCGGAAGAATGCCGCCAGCTTGTTCAGCTACTGCACCCTAACCAACGGGCAACAGCCTACAGCGAGGACTCGATACGATCGGACACGCACTGCCACAACTTACGCGCCTGGAGACCTTGTGTGGGTGTGGATACCTATTAAGAAACAAGTAATAGCAAATAAGTTTCTGTATAAATATATAAGGCCATATCGTATCACCAGAGAACTGACTCCCGTGACCTATTACGCGGAACACCTTTTGCCGCCACGTGATGACCGCTTTAGACATGACGACATCATTCGTTTTAACCTCCTCAAGAAATATGTTCCGCCTGTACTGCTCCCTTCCGAACAATGAACTTTCAGCTACTTCCCAACGCAGACCAGCTAACAGCCGCGGCAAAGTTTCTGTCTCCGCACTACACACTAACTGCACCCTCATATCACATTACAACTCCACCATCTTCATTTTGCTGGGGAGATGTTAAGGCGGGGGAGGGGGAGGGTAATGTGACGAAGCAACTTGGCAGTGTGTCAATTTTACCTTCTCGCATCATCATCACCGAGATTGAATAGGGCCCACTAGAGCCACTAAATGAGCTACGCTTAGAGTATCGTCACTCTGTTCCCCGATATTGTTATGGGTGCTAGGTGCTTCTGCAGAGCAGACGCAACTGCCGTCCATCATGATTCAAAAATACGACTTCCTCAGCATTAGATTCGGTGTCAGGAAGCTCATGTAATATTGCTTTGCTCTGTCGAGAACTGTTTAAACATTTGTAGAGGACGAAAAAGCGTTTCCTGTGATTTCAGAAACAGCCTCAGATATATCTGGCAGCCATGAGTTTAAGCCACAAGATGAGTGAGTGTCGTTACTCTGAAGCGTAGCTTATTTAGTGGAACTAGGGCCCACAAGGGGCTCGCGTACACGCTCTAACGTGGGCCATACCATGTTGGCGCTCCAAAGTAAACGGTTATAAGACTACAGCAGTCTGTTTTCATCACAATATTCGCATAAACTCGAGCTATGGAGTGTCTCTTTCTTTCTTTTTCTTCTTTTTTTTTTCTTGCGGTCAATACAAAGCAATGCCGGGAAATTTTCGCACGTCACTCCAAACGTTTCGCCCTCGTATCACCGACTTTCACACTTTCGCATATAAAGCTGATTCCGAAAAACAAAAAAAATAATAAATAAGAGGAACACGCGAGACGCGAATAGACACCTCTTCGTCTGCTTCGCGCGCTTCTGAAATTTTAAGCATTCTTGTTTCTTATAAATTTGTTGCCCTTAAGGACTCGAGCCTTCAGTCTTTCTTCAGATTGCTCTATCTGTTAAGTAATCCTAAACATATGCCTGCAAAATTCTATAAATCGTTCTAATCGAGCGATTCTGTTAATAAAATACGAAAGAAGCTAATCATTAGTTCATATTAAAAAGAAGTTGACATCAAAACAATGATATTGACTTAAGAAAACAAAAAAGAAAACAATTATTACGACATCAATTGCAAAACATGTCTTCAATCAAGATACATTTAAAGTTGAGAAATATTCGGCAACACGAACCGCCAACCGCAGGAAAGAAAAGCTTATCGCTAACCGAGCATGTATTGACCCATCCTTCTGAACCTCATATTTTGTTTTAAACTTTTTGTCTTAGTTTTCACTCTGGCGTATCTTGTGTCTTAGTGATGGAACACAGGACACCAGATATGTTTCTAAACAATTGCATGACAGAATAAGGAAAACCGCTCAAAAAATGTTTGTGTAAAAAAAGAGCTGACCGTTCAATTACGTAGTTTTCAGCAGCTTCCTCTCTCAGCGAAGCTTGCTGAAGTAATCTTTATTTTGAATATTTTTAATTATTGCTTCGTTAGAAATGAAAAATAAACCAACTGTAGCTACAGCGTTATAATAAATTTGCTACTTTAAAAAAAGATATCCAAAGCAGATAGCTTCATTTTACCCCTCGTGCGAAAGAAAATCATAATTTAATACAAATAAAACTATAAAACAATATACGTGTAAAACATGGCCGCGTTCTTACTTCGTTACTTTTCTTACGAACACGATTAACCTTTCGGTTTAACCTTTTTCACACATTCATTCGCTTGTTTTTGTCTTTAATAATTTCGATTTAATTTTTTTTCCAATTTCTGAATAAAATGTTTTGTCCCGTTTCTTTCATGTCTTTTATTGCGCGGGATTTTATATTTTTTTACTAACTTTATTTTACAACTCTTTCTACGACATTATGATCTAATAGCACAGTAAACTAAGCAAAGGAAAAAAATAAGTAGAATTACTGTAATCTACCGCAGACAACAACAACCTTCGTCTTAGCTGGCTGGCACTGCGCAAGATCAAACTGCCGCAAACAATAAAAAACACGCATTCACAAAAAAAAAGAGTGTTTTTTTTTTTTTGAGGACAGAATAAAATTTTGGGAAACGAAACCAACTTCATTTCCTCGGTCCACGAGTCTCAAAAAGCCTCCCCAAGTATCTCAAAAGACTCGGCTGTTCGCACTGCATCCACGTACCGCCATTTTCGGCCCCTACTTTCCTCTCCTGCTAGTTTTCCCCCTCCCCCATGCTCTCTTCCTTCTCCTCTTTTCCTCTCTCACCACGGTGCTGATGCTCTCCAATCTGAGTCTTTTTTTTTCTGCTTTTGCTGCCCTTGCTTTCTGGAAGAGAAGGACTCTAAGAGGATTTTCTTCCCTTCTGAAAACCGAGTTACTTAGGTCAATCCTCAGAAGGTGACTTAATCTTCTGCGCCTATAAACAAGTGACCAATTTAAGAAGAAAAAAAAAGTCTGAACTGCATGAAAAACGCTTCTTTGCATGCGAAAGTCGACTACAAACTAAAATTATCAAAAACAAAATAGAAGTGATTTCAACTTTCAATGAAACGTTTGGTTTCATTCAACTCCACTGGGGTCTCGTGGGCGAGATGGCAAATGGGAAAGGTTCTGCGCCGGGAATGAATAACTTCGTATTGTTCTAAGTAAAGGAAGCCGCTATGCGGCGCAGTAAGAACTAGCAATTATTGTATCGAAGTTTCAAAGGTCTGCACATCGTGTTTGGGATCAAAATATTCGATGTGTGCTAAGCGTCACTTTTACATATTTTTTTTTGATAACACGTGTTCCGCGATGTACTTTGTATTGTTACAGAATGTCTCGGTATTTATTTTTAAAGTTTTGATGCTTACTTTAAATTTACTAACAAAAGCGCAGACGTTTTTCAGAAGACGCTTTGTATGGCATCAAAAACGTCCTCTTCTCAAGCATTCAAAGATATTTCTCTTTTATGACTTTTATTGTTGCCATGATAGTCTTAAGAGAAAAGAGGTATTGAATGAGTATAGCTATGAAGAGGGATTACTTTCGACAAACGTTCCCACAGCCAAGGCGCAGACTGTTGTGATACCGTCTCTCCTGTAAGCTACACGCTTTTTCGGACCGGCAAAGTACATCCTTTGTTCAAACTTGTCCCGGTCTTTGTCATGTATACGAGTGCTTGATTGGCCAACTCCGTTTATTTCACAAAACGGCTAGCCTGTCTTGTGAAACAGATGAAGATGATAAAAAAATTAATAAGGTCGCCTGCTCATTTTTCAGGAGGATTTTCTACGAGCACAATCCATCCTTTAGCTAATCCAAAATTACATTGAATGTAATTTTGGATTAGTTTAAAGGATTGATTGTGCTCCCCCTGAATACGTGCCTGAGGCAGAGCAACCTAGAACGAATTTGTGACTCGGACTCCGATTTCTTATGCAAGAAGACCACCGCTAGAGACCGACAGTTCACGGCTTAACTTACCCTTTTTTCTTTAGTCACGCGGTAGGAGCGCAAAGAACCCAGATTATTTTCGAAGTATTGGACCGACTGCAGCTTACCTTAAATAATTGACAACTAGTAAAATACCCAAATTTGTAAAAAAAAAAAAGACACGTAAAAAAAAAAGGGAAACTGTGAACGCGTCTTCGCGGTCAGTATAAGAACCCACACGAGTTTCCAAACCTTGGACTAAATGTTCCCGGCGACTTGTTCAGTAATTTTCGCTTCGCTTTAGACGTAAAATAAAACTTTAAAAGAAAGAAAAAAAAACCTTTTGTTGTTGCTTATTTAGTCCACCGTTCCGACACCGCAAAAGAAATTAATCGCTATGAAAGAATGCTAGATAACGGCTTTCTTTGTGGTAGATTCCCCCGTTGTTATTAAGATTACGCTCAGACGAAACCGCACGATTCATTAAAATAAATCTCCGGATGTTGAACTACAAATAGCTTTCATCCTAAGCGCTCCTTTCCGAAACTAGATTCAATCTATTGAGACCGATTTATTTGAGAGAATGACACTATCGGTAAGTTTGCGATAACCGCCAGCATTACTACCGTCTGCTATATTAAGTACCCCCCCCCCCGGGTAATCATGGACAGCAGATGTTCCGGGACAACGACGACGTCAACGAAGAAGACGATGACGAAGAGAAAAAGACAACGAATACGTCGTAATTCGAGCCGGAAAGGATGATTCTGATGGGGTAGGGGGAATGTATGTCCGATGGGAATCGTATCTCGTCCTTTGATTCACTGCAGTGTTCAGCGGACTTTCTGGAATCGACGTCCGGTGCGGCGTTCGGAGAACCGCATCATTACCTGTCATCGTTGTTGCTTTGGTTTGGGCGTCCGTCGGTGTTCTGTTGTCGCTATGGTTTCTAGAGTTTGCGCTGGAGAAAGTATAGACCCATTGCGGAAACGCAACAATCAACATTGCCGGTCATCACATTTTGTTCCTTGCGCTTCTAAAACTTGAGCAAGTTTTAGGGATTTAATTAATTATTTATGTATTTATATGTGCCTTGCTTCGCCGCGAGGCATTATGAAGTGGGGTCCATCATGACTAAGAACTGTCACCAGACGTTTTAAAACAACAAAACTTGGGCGTCACTAAATTCATAGACAGAAGGACGGACAAAACGTACGTACTTTGAGTAACGTCTAATTACAACCAACGTGCTTAAACTTCAACGTAGTTACTAACAGTTAAAGGGCGAAAACCAACGTGAATCCGATGAATACAGGACAAAAGTGGGTAGAAAAAGCAACTATGTCATTCCCCGCTGACCTGTCTTTCATCTTTTGAGGTTCCCTCAGTAGAGGCCGTCTCAACTCGAGAACAACCTAGAACCCATAAAGGCAATTCTGGTTCCTCATGCTTGCTAAGTTCCTTTCGCGTCATCCTTGTATCGTTTCGCTTTTTCCATCCTCCTGCTCCTCATCCAGCCACTGCACGTTTCATCGTATACGAAGCACCACGCGTGCTTCCACAGCTATTTACCCTACAAATTCTCCTGAGCCTTGCGCACTACTTGAGGGTTTGGAGAGAAGAGAAAAAAGAGAAAGTGAGAGAAAGGGAGAACGGGGAGCTTACCCGCTTCATGAATAATTCCCCAGAACACTTACGCCGAGTTACCGCCGTCACCGTTGGTGGTGGTCCAGGTAAAAACGACAGTGAGACAAACAACAACGGAACAGTTAAAAAATAAATAGCCTGCGGAAGAAAGAGGCTCAGGAAACTGAGACGATGCAAACGAAAATATAAGAAGGATGACACTCGAAGTGAGATTTTGGTTGTAAGGTGTTTTACGAAACGACGCCGGATTTCCCAGTGAGAACCTTGGGATGTCTTCGTTGCAGTTTCCTCGAAACTGGTCCAGGCTGTTCAATGAAGTAGTAGAACAATTTTGAATTTTTATATATGAATACGGGATAATACGCTTGGTATGCTTAAATATGTGTGGATTACTCTACCAACTTGAGTAGCTAAAATGCACTCACTAGGTAAAATACAATTGAATTCAGCAGAACTAACAGCTCGAGTGTACTACCAATTCCGGTCCTAAGAAAAAATAAAGAATTTTATTCACGTTGATAGCATGTGCCCAAAGAATTACCACGAAGGGCTGAATTTGTGTTTCTTGTTCACGATTTTAGAAAACTCTGCGAATAAACATCGTGGTTCCTGAAGGAACATTCTTTTTGTTTAAATCTATTTTCCTGGTCCATGACGCACCGATAAATAAAAGTCCGACAGTTGTCGTTTTCAAAAGTCAAGCCAAGCTACCCAAATTATGCATAGGCTTACAAAACCTAAAGCAAAACATAATCGGAAAAGCGATATCTCTAAAGCACACTGGGACAAATTGACGGGTTGTTGTAGCACGATTGCCCCGCGTGGCGAATCCCTGTCGCAAAAGCCCCGCGTCTTTAGCCCCACGTTTCGAAAACCCCGCGTTCAAATACCCCGTCCCGTATTCCCGACGTGCTAAAAGCCCCGCCGTCACTACACCGTCCCACCATCTTCGCGCCTCAACCAGCATTGTTTAATGTTCCATGTTCCCTATTCAAGGTCTACTAAAGGTATTTTAAGCAGGGTGTCGAACCGGTCATTATTTCGGTTCGCTTTGGGTTCGGGTTCAGTAGCATTGTATTTTGTTCCGGTTCGGTTCCGGTTTAGGGTAGTGCACATAATATCACTCCGGTTACCGGTTTTAATGAGCACGAACCGGTTCGAACCCGTTCCTAACTCGACCTTTGAATATTGACCAAGCACTTCCTACGGCCTTTTCTGGGCACGAGATACTTGCAATAGACCCATCCCAACACTACTCCCTCTTCAGGTAGATATAAAAACCCTGCACAGTGACGTGCGCAAAAGACACCATTAATGTGGCAGAGATATTACTTGTATATTACTGTTATTAAGCGAACTACATATAAGCGATCGGGTTTCCATTTTTATGGTGTCTTTTGCGCACGCAGCTTCGCAGTATTTCAAACTCTGCCAGAAGAGGGCGTATTTTCGGGATGCGTCTATAGACCTTTCCAAAAAACAGCGTGTGGCCGGTGCCATCTTTAGTGTTCGGGCGTATAGCGCGCGCATTGCTCGCTTTCCGAAGTGACAAACACGCACGTGCTGGGCTGTGAAGATCGCACGCTGGGCTGTGATATTGTAAAAAGGAAAAAGGTCTCTACCTGGAATGCTTGCCCTCTATATTTTATCGTTTGTATTGCTCTGGACACACGTGTTTTTTTATACATGCTACCTGTTTTCGGCGCCCAGTGAGATGTCACAGCTATGCCCCTAAGCGGCTGACAGGGGAACGAGAGGAAACAAATGTGCCGTAAAACACAGAAAAGGGACGTCGAGTGCGCAGTTGGGGTAGTTTATTGAATCCCGTTAAGCTGTGGTCGTGTATAGCTAAGTTGTGTTAAGCTGTGGTCGTGTAGATGGCCAGTCTGGCCGATGTGTCAATGACCGGGCACGTAAGCACGCACGTATAATGAAATGGGACATCTTGACAGTGCCAACAGCGCTTCGGGTTCCAGCGGGAAAACGCTGTTCTAAAGATCTGGTGGCGATGCTTTGTCTAGTCACTTTTTATCGCAAACAACGCTCGATGCAAATGACCCGGTCTGAGGGACTCAGAACCACTTACATAGCATGGATTGTTAACGTTAAGTCTGTCATAATATTATAACAGTACTCACATTTGAAACTGTCAGCCACCGAAGTGAGCGAACAAAGTTCTGATAATGGCACCACAGCAACGACGTTTTTGGAATGCTCATTTGAAGACGATGAAAGAGGACTTCAAACAGAAATGGCAAAATGGTTGAACGGGCGACATGCTGACCTTGCTAGTCTGACAAACCTACAAAAAATATTAAAAAAAATTATATTGCCCCCTTCTCTCCCCCCTCCCCCCTCCCCCCCCCCCTCCCCCGTGGCCTCCTTCCAGGGTGCGGCGCGTCAGCGAATCATCGCCGAATAACCTTGTCTCCGACGGCCCGTGTTTCTTTTTTTTTGTTGTTGTAAATTATCACTTTGAACACGTTGAAGAAAAGATTGTTTTTCATTGAAATGGACCGCAGGCGACCCTACCAACTATACTGCCGATGCAGCGCGGTCCCACCTTCCTTCAGCGTGTCGACATGCTGCACTCAAGCGGAAGGGCACGTGGTGCGCTCTCGGTGCTCGATTGGCTAAATGGCTCATCGACTAAACCTGCGGTCCATCTTAAGGTCAAACATTCGCGGACGCGTAGGCCTCCGTGCTTAGAGTGGCGCAATCCTCTCTGACACTCTGACATTTCGTAGCCAAGCGGCCAAGCGGTGCTTTGAAATCACCGCCACCGGTACCACCCTGCCAGGGTATATCCAAGAAACAAAGTAAAGTTGAAGCTCTCCAGACGACGATGTATTTTTTGTTACGTATGCAATAAAAACGAGATGTTAAAATATCTCACAGTATGCAGGATTAGTCTTGGCAACGTAAGAAAAAATACGCCATCAACTTTTCCCATTTAGACCAATTATTGACACAATTGGCCCTGAACCGTTTTCGTTGAACCGGGAACCGCCACATCAGATTATGGTTTCGTACCGGTTTGGGTTCAGTATGAAGCGTTCGGTTTCGGCTTCGGTTTTGTTCCGGTTCAGGCAAAAATAATGGTTTTGATCCGGTTTTCGGTTCGGGTTCGGGTTCGGTTCGACAGCCTGATTTTAACTGAAAGAAACAACAGAATAAGGTTGACTTGAACTGTCCAAAAACTTAGGATGACGTACAAGCGGCCAATTAGATAAATCTGCACCACCAGCGATGCACTCCTCTGTCATGAGAGGCGTACTCGGACGCAGAATTAGAGACTTTATCTACCTTGAGAAGTACAAATATTCTTTTAGAACGACGTAAGAAAAATGAAACTGGAGTTTGGTGATGTGATAATTATGGCGCTATGACAGAACCCACTTCGTCGGAACTGTGAATCCGCGCGTGCTTCAGGGTCGACGAAAGCTTCGGTTCACTGCTTATTGATAATAGCTGTAACTTCAAATGTTTTGCCCGTGACTGCTATTTTTTTGCTTATTTTCACTTTTAACGTCGCGAGACGTGAATATGTTTAGTGTACGCGCGGAAGAAAATATTCTTGAATATTCTCTTCAGAATATTCTTGAGTCCCGGTTACAGCATGATTACGTTACACAAGTTTGAGTGCACACTTACTGAGTCTTAGTTAAAAGCGGAATGCTCAGTTGTTACGTTGAGGACCCGGCCACCTGACGCGGGGGATTCGCGTCATGGCCGGGCTTCTGAAACTGGGGCTTTTGAAAGCGGGGCAAAAAGGACGGGGCGTTTACCGCGGGGCATTTGACACGGGGCTTTTCACATTGGGTGCTTTCTTGCACCACCGAAATTGACATTGTAATTTTATTTTAGGAGCACGTGCCTTCTAAACAGAAAACAATCACTATACAATTAACAAACATTCGCATTCATTACACAAAAAGAAAAGATAAATAAAGGCTCTAGATGCAACCTTCCATGCTCGCGCAAAATACAATTCTAGGTAAAAAAAAAAGAAAAAGAAAAACTCGCAGAAAGGGTAAATAGATAAAGAAACACACTCATAACTATGTGAATTCACGCATAAAAGAACCATCGAGCTGACTAGTGCACTTCTATAAAGCGGAAAGATGAAGTGCATAAACAGTCCAGAGAACAAAAGATAAACGGAAACAGTTTTTTGAATTTTAGAGACAAGCCAATGGCACTCTAAAACGTCAAACAGAACGAAATAAAAAACAAAGAGAGTTGATCCCAGGGTCGAACTGTCGTCGTTTTTCTGCATCTCGATTCCTTCTCCGCCTCGGTGACTTAAACAAGAAGGACGTTTTACGACAACACATTCTCTTCGGAGCACCGGTTTTTCTCCCGGCGGCGTTTTTGTCTAGACTATTCAAAGACCAGACAAAGAAAGCAAAAAAATATGCAAGCTATATTTATTTGCATTTGGATCCGTAAGTTCCCGACACAACTTCAAAGAGACATCGTCCTTTCGTGTTCTATTTCGACCTTTGCCACCGTTTATTTATCTTCGCGCGTTGCGAGGAAATCTTTTTTTTTCTTTCTATATTGCTAAATTCCCTTCGGTCTTTTTATTTTGCGCATATATTTTGTGCATATGTTACAGATTACGCTAACAAAAAGCAATTTTAAAGTTTGCTTCAAATTCTTAGGGTCTTGAAGTAGCACGTCAGTGTATCTGCCTTCGCAGACGATTTCGCCGTTCCGCCGCTGTCCCATCAACCGATCATTTCAACAACTACTGACCCGAGTATCATACCAATCATATCGTCGCTTTGCATAGGAATGCCTATGAACGCTTAGGAGCCAATCACGAAGCAAAAACCGTGGTCATTATGTGGAGAGTAAGTCTTCTGCTTTTCGTACAGGGGTTTGCGGTGACGTCAGAAGGATGCCGAGTTCTGATTGGCTCTGATTGAAGGATAGTGGGTAGACCTCAAAGCAATCTGCCTTGAGGTCTACCCACTATCCTTCAATCAGAGCCAATCAGAGCTCGGCGTCTTTCTGACGTCACCAGAACCCTTGCAAAAGAAGCAGACGAACTTGCGCCCCGCATAGGGCACGCCACGCGATTGTTAAGCTCTTAGTGACTATAGACCCTTTCTTCAAGGGCGCCGCCATCTTGAATTGTCGTCACTTCCAGTATGGGCGAAAACATTGTTTTGCCGTCGCCACGCCGGTAGAAGACGCTTAGGATATAAGCGTAACCGTCACACATTATCGTTTTGCCTCCCCCTTATTTTTTTACTAGTTCAAGGTTGAAACGTTTTAGTATTTTTTCATCGCCCATACCGGATATGGCAACTTGGCGGCTGGGGACGAGAGTACGCAGAAAAGGTCTATACCGGGTGTGCGGAGCTAAACAAAAACAAACATGGCCGAACTTCCGGGGGGAGTATGTTGCTTCAGGTTGTTGGTTATTGTCGCTTATTCTAAAGCAATCCGCTTTCTAAGGATCCTTAGGACTAGGGTGCTGCATGTTTCCGCCGCTCTGCTGTTTAGGGTGGCGACAACGTTTGTGGTACCTGTTGCCGACAAACCAGTGTTGCCTACCTCGTTACCATGGCAACCTCCGCTGTTTTCGTCGTCCATTTTGTCACACTCGCCGGTCGTGCGCTCGGACTACGCCGCTAATCCTCGTTAGGGCAAGGGAGCGCTCACCGCTCTCGTTCCGACGGCGAGGTTTCGGCGTTCAATGCCGGTCTGTGGCGTTCCATTTTGTCCCGGGAACTCGCGTTTCGATAAAAGCAACGCACACTTCCTGCTCGCAACTTCAAAATATGAAACACCCGAATAAAGAGAGCGAAAGCCACGAATGCCGCCATCCCTCTGAGCCTCCGACTCCTCTTATGAACGGAAACGGAAGTGGCCTCACAGTGTTGCCGGTGTGTCGAGACTACAGAAACTCAACGTTGCGTACGTTTAGCGAACTAAGAAGTGGGAAAAAATGGCGGTGGGAGAGGATCTGGGAAAGGGTAACAAGAAGTTGGCGCCACCCTAAAGCGGAGCGGAAACATGTAGGCACCCTACTTAGGACACTTTATGGTATGTATTCTGCCCATCTATTTCACCCCTCCCTCCTAAATTTAGTAAGGAAAATGACGTCAAATGGCTCGAGATCACGTGACCTTTACACAAATTTAGTTTCCTCGCTAGATTTAGCGAAAAAAGTGACGTCACGTAACATCGACCAATTAAGTTTCTCCGCTAAATTAAGCGGGGAAAATGACGTCACATGATTTGATGTCACGTGACCTGCACACATATTCAGTTTTTTCGCTAAATTTAGCGAGGAAATTGCGTCACATGGCTTGATGTCATGTGACCTAAGCAAAAATCTAGTTTACCCGCTAAATATAGCGGGAAAATTGACGCGTGACAGGCCACGGCTCTTTCAATTATGTCTGCAACTAGTCGCTTAATTAGTCAATATAGTAGATTGTTCTGCCACAACCTCCTGAGGACCCGCAGTGAGTAGCGCGTACTTTAAAAGTCTCACTGCCGAGAACTAATTGCGGTGCTTCCTGAAATTTGCTTATACGGCATCGACGCGCTTTCCTAATTTCTTGGGGGAAAGAAAGAACACTTGTTCCCAAAAGAAATGACAAATCTGCCAAAGGTATCGTGGGCGCACCTTTACGATTACCTATTCGATCCGCCTAATTTATATACTTAAGTACGACTGCCCTTAAACGTATTCAACTACTTTACGACCGGGAAGGCCTCGGCAATGGGTGAGGCCTTGCCGATGCCTTGCCATCCCCCAGTCGCCGAAGATACGCGCCTAGCGTCTCCGCAGGGGCTGCTGATCCGGGTCTTTGGTTTAGCAGACAATATTCCGAAAGGTTTTATTGCGCTTCCTTCAGACCGAAGGGACTCTCTGAAATGCACAATGTGCTATTGTTTTGACTTGCTTGCTTTGGTATTCAAGGTTTCTTTTTGTCCCAGAGCACCTTGTCACCTTGCATTTATACGTGACGTAATGGCCCGGTTTTCAGCTATCGTTGGTCGAGGCGTCTCTGGCGCCGCATCCTCGCCCTTGTCGCGTTTTGCCAGCTGTTCGCAGCACATCGAAGTAGGCTAGCACCGTCTGACAATGCCGCCGTCCAGCGACCACCCAGGCTCGGCGGCAGTGGTGGCGTCCCACGTCTCGAGATAACTTAAATAACTTCTCTCGTAATGTCTTGTTCGTGCCGGTGAGCATCGGCAACTTAAAAGCACGACACTGGGCATCTCTAGAGCGTAGCTCTCGCGCACTTACTCGCTAGGGAACCAAGAGTCGTCGCGCACCCACCCAAATACAAGGTAAACATAGGGGAACCAAGTCCCTCTCCTTTATCATGGTTGCCGTAAGTGTCGGGAATATCCTCTGTAGAACGTTCTTATGAGCCCGTAGCTCTCAGGCAGAGCCGTATATTAGGAGAGTTTGGACAATAGGCGGAGCAAGGCCGCCGCCAGCGCACGAATATTTCCTACGCTTGAGCGTAAGCTAAATTGCTGTGACACAGCGTCGACCAATCGGAGACCTCTACTCCATCTCACAAATGTCTGCAGTGAAGACAAAGGCACAGGCGCGTGGAGCCTAGCTCAGCAGAGAACGCGCTTTGTTTGTACGAGACCTCGTTGCATAGGAGCACTTTCCAGTAGCCACGCGCTCGCGCCCACGCACTTTGTCTGCACTGCTAGAGACAGCGTCCTGAGACTGGCTGAAGAACGCAGTGCAAAGGGTGAGGGTGCGCGAGCGTCTTGAGATGCGGAGTCCAGCCTCGGCACCGGCTCACGAGTATCACTTCTGTTTCACTTTATCTGCGGGCGGGCCATAAGCTAGAAGCGCGAGACCAGCGCTTTTTGCATTTCTCCCCAGCCTGCGCGCTCGAGCAAAGCCTGAACGCACGGAGCTTCCGTGCTCGCGCTTCCAGTTTTGCCTTCGCTCGCACATAGATGTGAAACGAAGTATAGTCGTGTCACAAATTCAGAGCACACGGCCGCCGCTAAGGCTACTACCGCGGCCTGTGGTTGGCCCCGAGATGCTCGCCTGTTCATACCAATGTATGGCCAAACTCTCTCAATAAACGCGCTCTGCTCTCCAGTTTTGAGCAGCGCTCCAGGCGAGAAAATAGAATATTTGGCTCGCGTTTCGAACATGCGTCAATACGCTTCCCCACTAGAGTTTTTTTCTACTCCGTTCCATTCTAAGTGCCAGCGTAGCAGAGGCTACAAGAGCGAGCTGCGAGCTTTCAGCGTCCCCTGCCAAGCACGCGCGCTCGTGCAGTGCGAGCATCGTTCAGGAGGACGTGCTTTTGAGAGTAGCTTCGGCTTCGCTATCACGTAAAGTGAAACATACGTAGCTCGCGGAAGCTGTGAAAGAAGGCAAAGATGGAAGGAATGTTCAATGGGACGACGCTCCAGCCGCAAGCTGCATGATTCTTTTTTTTAATTTTTATTTTCTTAGAGGTTTTGTTATCGCGCATCTTCAGATGCTTGCATTCGAACGTGGTACGTGCAAAATCGAACGTTACAGAGCCACCTGGATGGTTCAGCGATTATAACATGGTCGCGGCTTGCGGATGCGCTCGCGCCCCCTGCCCCAGAGCAACGGGTCTATTGGGTTTGGCCATAGCCTCCTCTATAGTCACAAAGCCTGGCAGTTCTGACGACCGAGCAATAGAGTGCCCGGTCGAAGATTTGGAGCGCGAGGATCTGGTAACAGAGAACATTTCTGGTAGTCAGAGCACAGCTTTTGCAGCGGCGAGGACCCGAAACATGGTTTTCGAACCCGACGAGAAAAGAAGCGGTAGCCTGAGGAACGCGAGGAGCACGAGCGGGCATTCCATCGCTCGGGAGAAGTGTGTTTCGGCGTCTCGCCGCAGCGGGGCGCCTGTTACATGCCTCTCCTCTCATCCAGTGTCTGCCGCTCCACCTTCTTACTTTCGGTGGCCGCGTCTCGTGGCGATTTGAGAGGCTTTGTCAGTATAGAGGAGGCTACGGTTTGGCTTAAAATGCACGAGCCAAGGCGGCTTGGCGCATTATGACGCGATCAGTCACGTGTTGGTAGTGGTTTTCATGTGAGCTGTCGCACTGTAATGACCTAATCGTCTCCAAAGACTTCGCAAGATGGCATACTAATGACTATTGACTTCCCACACGCTAAGCGTTCATACCGTCGGGTGAACAATTGAAGAGCACAAAAATACGTCGACAACCGACTCTTCAGAGCTCCAAGAAACTACTCGGCAACGGAACCCGATAGACAGCTTCCAAGCAAATATTGTCAAGCTAAAGGATTCAGGCCCTTTCAAATCTTGACGTTTTCAAATTCCATTTACGAAGTTTGAGTAGCATCGTTTGGTACCAATAAGTTCTAAGGGGTGTGGCGCCAAAGCGTGAACGGTAAACATTATTAGTGCCGGATTCGGCGTGAAGTGCAGTGAACACAGCGGGTGCCTGTGCAGTTTCTCCGAATGTAGACCAGTTGAGCGTCTTCTCTGGGGCATAGAAATAAGCTAGTTTATTTTTTTTTCAAGTAGCGTACGAAATGAGAATGTGTTAAGCCCCAGGCCTTATGCTTCTTTTTTTTTTTCTGTGAAACTTGCAAAGTATACGTTTCTTGAAAGGGCTTGACGCCTTTTGAAGTGTAAACCAAGTGAATCTTACCGCAAGTGCTTCCTTAATCAAAGTTAGAGGGAACACGGGAGCTCGCTGCATCAGTCAGCTACAATTAGTGCACCCTAACGGCTCGGCGGTCAACTGCAGCGCATCTGCGTCGGTGCAGTGGCAGTTTTGAGTGCTCTCAGTAACATATGCCACGCGCTCGTGTGTTCCCGCGTTGATAAGAAAAAGTACAACGGAGAGAATCGACAACTGAAGAAAAAGATAAATAAAGAAGTCATCGTGAAATAAAAATTAATAAAAAATACATCACCACTCGATAATTACGTTTTTTCACGCTAGATTGTGTAAATTTATATAGATATATAGATATATAGATATATAGATATATAGATATATAGATATATAGATATATAGATATATATATATACAAACACGGAAGTTTGAAACTTATAGGCGGTGCACGTGTCGCGGTTTTAACCGTAAAACGCCGATAAACATCCGCCAAAAAAGAAAAGACAAAATCGGCTAAAAAAAAAAACACCTGTGGTTTAATATTTTTTTCTTTGGTTAAAACCGAAGAACACCGGTCGTTGAACATTTCCGCCCTAGCAACGGCAATTTTCATCAAAACCCCTTCTTCGTAGTGGTTCGTCAAACGTCTGCTGGATCCTGCATTCTTACAGCGTCTGTTCGGAGGTCGCAGAGGTTCCTTGAATACCGCCATGAGCATGGTGAGGGACACTGACCTTGGAGAACGCGTCTCTTTAAAATAATGAAGCTCAATTACACTAGCTGTTGCTGCACTCATTCACGTTGACTAAGGGTGTACAAAGCCTAATTTTTAATTTTTATTTTCTTATGGCATTTTTTTAGAAAAAAGGTGGCGACCAATTTGTGCAAGGATAAATTAAAATAAATCTCTCCTCTTTCTTTTTATCGATTATTATCATTCTTAGCCTCATTACAACTCGTCCAGCCGAAATACACCGGCGTCTAAAGAATAAAAAAAACACACCAAATTTCCGATAACCATCAGAAATACACACCTTAGTTATTAGTCACAACAATAATCGGTCATAACTTATGACCGACTATCGTTGTATCTGGACTAGAAGCTGCGTGTTCCTAGTCTAAAAACTCTAGAGACTGATCATTATAGGTAGTATCGTTATATCTGGTATCGTTATGAGTTGTTTGCACTGTGTTGTGCTGTTTTTTTTAGAATAAAACCGTACTTTGTTTTAGGGCTGGGCAATTGATCGATCAACCTCCCGATTAATCGATTAAGGCTTTATTCGCGATCAAATTTTTTAACCGGTTAATCGGTTTTTTAATCGGTACTCAAAAGAAGTCCGTTCCCAGCCAGGTGCTATGAGCAAGGTTCAATTCTCGCGCTCGCGCAAGCGTCACGTGTTCGAGGATATACATTACAGTTCTGCCGAGGCCAGACGAACAAGCCGGGCCCGCAATTGATCCCCGCGTGACCGCGAAACTTCACGTGTTGAGGATCTATTACAAATCCTGCCCAGGCAAGACAAACAAGCAGAAAAACAAGCTGGGAAGCTAACAACGCCATGGTTACTTGTTCCAGTATTCGGCACGTAAAAATGGACGAGTTCATGAGTATGAAAGGCAATCTCGTTTGAAAGTTTGGGTTTAAAGTAAACTCCAGCGGTGAAGGTTTTAACTCGAAGGAAGTCCACTGCATCATCTGCAAAAAGCCGTTTTCGTACAGTGGAAGCGTAAGTTCGCTTCAGTATCGCCTACTGGCGAAGCACCCATGTAGCTGCAGCGAGGACCATCCGCCAAAACGCAGACAACTATCAACGCCTTCTCATCGAGGCCTCCTTCTCTGAAAAAGAAGAAAGCATCGCCCAAACCCTGACTTCTTGTCTTCCTGTCGGAGAATGTGGACAAACCTCTTTGTCTTCGGAGCTGGAGCAAAAATATCTGAGTCTTTGAATCGTTGAACTATATGTATCCTCAATTCTAAATGTCCTTTGCGCCGTGTAACAGAGAATGAAATAAGTCTTCAAAGGCAAGACGAGTTGTTACATTCTTTTTAATATATTATTTATAAAAACTAACGCAAGCGATTAATCGATTAATTAATCGATTAAAGGGTGGCGATTAATCGGGTTAAAATGTTTAATCGACGCCCAGCTCTACTTTGTTTTCAACCTCTTTTGAATGCGATACTAAAATACTTCTCTTGTTATCTGAAAGAAATCCCATTAACCGCTCATGCCTCTTTTAGCGAAAGATAGCAGATCATAAAATATCGTAATGTGCTCTCTTTGAGCGTAGAGAAGGTGGCAATTAACAAACGGTAATAAAAATCAAGCCGCATTCGGAAAACCTTATGATATACAAACGAGTATTATCTTGCGAACAAAGTTCACATATATGCGCAGCGAAATATGAGCGCCTCAGAGCTCCAGAACCACGTTGAAAACTCTTACGTCTGTACCACAAGCGCACTCAGCACATCTGGTTTTGAAATAAGCACTCTCCTGACCCTCCGTCCGATGAAAGAATGATGTTGAATAAAATAATAAAACATAAGAAAAAGAAATGAAAAAAAAAAAACGCAGGAAGTGTTGGAAAACATACACAAACACAGCGGTGTTCTGGTGTCTTTTTTGGGATGTTTTATTTATTCTCATATTGCACGGACTTGCGCAACTACACAGTTTGCTATTGATTAGCCTGAGCGTCGAACTCTTCGCATGAACAAAACAAAATAATAATCTGAACGCTTAGAGTTCCATAAGGGAGCGTTAATTTATGGTTCTTGGAGGCCGTATAAAAAAAGACAAAAATTATAACACAAAATACCGATGGTACCCAAAGCACATTACGCTGTGTTGGTAGTAAAAGACGCGAGTCTATTACGAGCACTTGCTAAACGTAACCGAGGATCAAGAGCGACTCCTTACGGCTCCCATTTTTTTTTCCATCGTCTCCTCGCTCTAAGAAATGCCTGCGCGTCTACTTACCCGCAAAACACTCAAAGAGCCAATCTCTGCGATGTACGAAATCAGCTCAGCGAATGATGAGGTGGAACATCTGTTTCGACCTCAAAATGAAGTCTGCGCTGTGTCATTACGCAATGCAAGCATGACGCTTGGCGTTGCGTAATGCCACAGCGCAGACTTCATTTTGAGGTCTAAACGGATGTTCCGCCTCATCATTCGCTGAGCTGATTTCGTACATCGCAGAGATTGGCTCTTTGAGTGTTTTGCGGGTAAGTAGACGCGCAGGCATTTCTTAGACTGCTTGAGGGTGAATTGTCTTTCTACGACGCGGATCATTATGCGGTTACAGTGCCCGTACTTCAGCAGATTGAGTAAGGCCATGATCGGTGACATTTGTAATCCACGAGGTGTAAGTTTCATGATACCAATATATGAAGGCAGTAATTGTGGTTCCTTACTTCGTAGGTATTTGCTAGACTTGCATGCCATTATGGAAGTCTGGAGTGAAGTGGCGATGGACGTGCAAAATAATACTTTGGTTGGTAAATAGAGCTAGGCTATGAACACTTTATATATATTTAAAATAATATGAGCTTGATAAATGAACCGAAACCTTGATACTCCATTTATTACCCGTAGACGTGACGTGAACGTGAAGACGTTTATATATATATATAAAAAATGTAGCGTTTTCTTTCTTTTTTTTTTCCGGGGGAACACGAAACGATTTTATACTTACTGTTTCATAGATTTAATAGATTTTGACTGTAAATAAACAAGGTCGACACTGCGAATGTTACATCTTATTTCTGGACTAAAGTTACACAAGTCTTCTACAATAACTAATATTCATTCAGTATTGCAAGTTGTGGTTAATTCTGGTAAAACATTGGATCAATGCATGACGACATTAGATGGGCTTATCTGACTTTGCTTGCGCTGACCTCCGCGAACATATATTTTCTGTTGGTTTCGGGACAGGGGTCCTTTTATTAAAATGAGACGAAATGCTTGTATTACCAAGGGCACTTCATGCGATTCAATTACATTGCTTTATAATAATTATCTAAGAAAAAAAAGAGTACTTTGTATCAGTTTAGTTTTGGCAGCTCTATCAAGGCGATTGACGAGATCACCTTTGACCCGGGAAAAGTTTTCATGAGTTTGTGTTTGAACTCACAATCGTAAAAATAGGAAACTTTTAAGAGTTCCATATCGAAATCCGGGTTTAACCTCCACTCGCGGTTGAAATGGACTGTGACCCTTCAATAGCTCGAATAAAATTTGCAACAAATAAACTCTGCTCTAGTTATCCCCCAAAAACTTTCAGCATAAATCTGAAACTTTTATTTGCAAGGTTCTCGATCGCATTTCTTCATCCTTCTCCAAACATAATTAAGGTTAACGAACACCATATTCGTGCAGCTTCCTCACTCGCGGTTCATTAGGACAATAGCTAACTGGGCAAGCTAATACATCGACTTCGGTTTTCTGCCGATACTCTTCTATATCAGATTGTGTTATTCCTGTCTTGTAAGATATTGATGCAAGGAGATCGATGAGTACAAATAAGAATACTGTGTGAGATTGCTACAAGTGAAAGATGGCTGAAGAAAAATGTATATCAAGAATAAAGGGACAATGAGGAAAATAACAAAATGCATAAAGAAAAGATAAATAAAAAGAGTGAGAGAGAGGGAAGGAGGAAGAGAGAGAAAGAGATAACAAGAAAGAAAGAAAAGGAGAGAAAGGGAGAGGGAGATATAGGGAGGGAGGGAGGGAAGGAGTGAGGGTAGAATCACGTAGTGTTCATAAACCCTGACCAAAACAGGGCATCTCCCTCGACCGGTTAATCGGCTGAGTCGGAAATGCGGGGTTGCCCCTGAAGAGCATGCTCTTCTTGCATTGCGCAGGTGCAGGAAAAAATGACGCCTTGCCTGATAGTGCTCCCAATGGGAAAGCGAGAAAAAAACGAGCAATCATGCTTTTCTGTAAAAGTGTGGATTGCTGGGCTAGTTGGTTGTTGAACGACGTGATTAAAAACGGCGCAAAAGGACGGGACAAAAGTAGAACGAGCGCTCAGGACAGACGCTGACTGAAACCTAAACGTTTATGGGAAAGTCCACACGCGTACAGTGTCTCGCTGATGCTTCGTGCTCATCCAATCACATATGTGTGTGGGGTCATATTACGGAGTAAAATTAGCACAAGATTAACCCGAACGCTAGCTCGGATACACCACCGGCGTTCCCATGTAAGTATGTACATCAGTCTTTTGTCCGGATAGTCGGGGCTGGCACGTAGCCAGGGGGGGGGCAAGGGGCCCGGGGCCCGGCCCCCCCCCCCGAAATCTTTCATTTTGCTGGGACCTCCTCTCCCCCCTCCCCTCATACAGCATTTGGTCATGGGCGGCCCCACCCCCGAAACAAAAATCCTGGCTACGTGCCTGAGTCGGGGGGTATAATGAACCTTGACAAGAAATGCGAAGGCGATCGCACATGGGGCTGTTTATTGTGATGCAGATGTCTGTGACGCTGGTGTTCCTGTAATTCACTGGGATAACTACGACATTAGAGTTCGTAAATTGTGATATTTATTATTGATATTTATTATTTTTAATACCATGTTAATTAAGGGCAACTGAATAACTGTGGTGTAGTTCATATATCATCACTTCATTATCACAGTAACAATAATTTTAGCAGCGCGTTTTTTTATTGCATTACGGGCAATAATGCCATTATAGCTGAACGTGTTACTGTCTATGCAGGATGCGGCTGTAAGGACGAACATATTTGGCCCGCCTTGCGAAATTTAAATTCCAACCGTACATACCTAAAATTGGGCACGCGAATCTAGTTTTGCCAGAATTTTCATGCCTATTTTTTTAGAGCTCAATTCTGAGGTATGAGAAATATTAAAAATAAAGCAAAATCGGAGGCCGTGTTTTTACAATGTCCTATATCAGCTTGTTTGCCGTCTGCACACTGGTTTACGAGCTCGCTCCCGGGTAACTTGCTAAACTCAAAACGCAAAAAAAAAAAATAAAACAATAACGGAGGCTGAGGACGAGCGAGATAATCGCAATATTTAATACTTTTAACGAAATATATGAGCAGTGAACAAACAAACAAGCATGCAGACGACGAACATCCAGTATAGATCTTTGCATCGCTTATCACCCCGGACGAAAAATGCTGAGTCACTGAGCTGTGGAAGCATGCGCAGCGTCTCGTATACCGCACAGCAGATGAACAGCGCATGCTCAAAAGGCGTTTCACAGCCCAGCAGACAAAGATGGCAGGGCGCAGAGGGCGATTTTTGCAAAGGTCTATGGGGCATAGAAAATGCACGGCCGCAGTTTCTGCTTTATTTTAATATTTTACCATCTTTTATTGTAGCGTTATAAAAATACCCAAAAACATTTCTTCCGAAACGACGTTCGCGTGCCCAATTTCAGGTATGTACGTTTCGAATTAGAATTTTGCGAGGCGCACCAAATGTGTCAGTCCTCACGGTCGCACTCTGTATTTTAATCGAATATATTGTCTGACATACAACATAAATAACTAACGAGAGAGAAAAAAATATAGCAAGAAAGCTAAAGACAGCTCATGTAGGTGTTGAGATGCTCCGTAGGTATCTTCGCACCATAGCTCCATCCGTGCCTGCTCTGTGGAATATACCAACGTGAGTATTAACGATCATGTCCCAAATCCACTTACGACCAAACAACAACAACACAAAATCGTGGAATGTCTGTAATATCTCCCGTACATATGAGTGTTGACACGTTTTAATGTCAACTCGTATATCACCAGTTTCCGTGCCTTAGGTCGAGTCAACATATAACACCCGTCTCCTCTAACGCAGGCGGGAAACGTGAAAAAAAAAGAGGAAAATCCAGCAAAACTGTAAAACTAACATTCTTATCGTGTTTACACAGCGAACGCATAAACAAGGCTCCTTCTTATATTTCGGCCAGTTCGCACGTTGGCGTAGAAAAAGCAAATATGTCGGGAAGTGGACAACGCACGTGCGCCGAACGGTCGGGCGCCCAAACGCAAACGAACAAAGAAACTAGCGTGGTGTAATGGAATATCTTGTTTGGGCTCCGATAATTGAAATTCGAAGCTTTTATGAACAAACGAGAAGCAAACTATTACAGCGAAACTGTTTATGGCTAGGGTTCCGTGGATTTTTCGTGTGCGTGACCAAAACCTCTAAGCTCGCACCGCACCCACGCGCCGCACGTGCCTGCGTCTGCAGCAGGAACTGCTCTAAAGCAAAAGCCTAAAACAAACAGCATCTTGCACGCCCGTTCGTCAACACTTTATTTTGGTTATTTACTTCGAATCTTTCATACGGGGAAGGCGTGCGCGTGCGGCGCCTGCATTCTCCTTGAAGCTCGGGTTGCCGTTCTCCATTTTCAATTTCACCTCTTCTCTCGTCATAATGGGAAGAACTCGTATAGGGAGCATTCACTGGCGGCCATATCTGTGTGCGCGAATGCTGAGCGCGTGCTGACGGTGAGCTTCCACAGTTCTTTTGCAACGTGCATTCCGCACCATCAAGAGTGCCGGTCTTAGCAGCCTATTGATGTGAGCTCGCTCTGAGCATTCGCTTTAAACAGCACCCACAAATATGGCGTCCAGTGAATACTCCCTATAGTTCGAACTCGTGAAGAGCAACGCGCCTACGAAGAGCAATGGCGGGAACGGCAACAAGAATGTCAGCGGCGGCGGCACGCGTGTGTGTGTTCCTTTCGTCACGATGACCACCGATCAAGAGAATAAATGTGTTCGTACCTTTGTTCAAAATTCTGTGTCACGTCTATGTCGTGTGCTAAACAGCTTCGCTGGTCGTCCACCTTCACAGAGTAGAATAGCTCCCAAATTGTTTTGTTTCCGCTGAATCTTTTAGAAAGACAGATTAGGCTTACACTGTGCATGAGGAACAAGGCGAATAAGGCTGAACGGAAAATTCTTAGTGTTAAGAAATCGCCATAAAAATAAGCAGAACATAAAAGGCTGTCTAAATGTTTTAAAGAAATCTGCATTTTTTTTTTTAAATACACAATCACCCGGTCGTTATTTTCTACAGTTTGACTTTATGGTAGTTTTTGGTAAGGAGGGATTATTGAACGTGTTTCTTTTTAGTACTTGTTTCTCATGCCCAAAACAAGTACAAAGGCCTTAAACTCGTCAAACACAAAGTTGGAGCTGAAAGTTCGCGGAGAGCTCCGATCGAACGCTGGCGATCAAAGCGCAAAGTCATCGTCGTGATGGTCCAATCGATGCGTTCCGTCAACTCCGAGCCCGACTTTGTGTTTGACGAGTTTAGAGCCCCTGATTTCTAAACTCTAGTGAGAGAAACCTGAAGTTTTTTTTCTTAAATATAGTATTTTAAGAACGACACGTTCATGAACGTTGATTGTCAAGTTAAGGCACAAAAGGTAATTTTTTTAAATCACCTGTGTGATAAAAAAAAAATGTCGGGGCTTCAATCCACAACATATTTTGCTTGCCTACCACCTTCAGCGAAGCCCAGCGAAGCTCCTGCAACGATTGCCCACTGCACTATAGACCCTTTTCATAGCAAACGCCACCAGGCGGTGCTATACCCTACTGAAAAAAAAATTATATGAATTTATTTCTGATATGTTTATTGAACACCTTTTTCATATAAGAACTTTTTATTTCATTACAGTTTCATATGCCGCTTATCAGGTGGCGCTAGGTACCGCACAATTCATGTGCTAAAAATATTTATTTACTAACGCCATCATGTAGATACATTACGAATACCACTAGCATCAACTGAACATAGACATTGAGCACATGCACATATACGGCACAACAAACATGAATACCACAGCACATCCAATAACTACTTCTGAGCTCTTCGTTTCATCCTTTTATACAGGTCATTTCGTAAGTACGGAGTTTTTCGGTGACCACCTGAGCAATAAATAATTATCTCAGCATGTTGGATTTTTTTCAGTAATGTCATACCTCTGAGAGTATTTTGAACGGCTCAGGGGTTGAATCTCTTAATAAAAAGTAAACCCTCATGCCGTAATTATTTGAAAGACAATAAATCAAGCCGCTTCATTGCAGTTCCAAGCCATGTGTTTGCTTGCCCGCGCAGCACGTCGTATACTGAAAAAATTATGAATTTATTTCTGATATGTTTATTGAACACATTTATATCAGTTAGCATATGTTGCATATTAGTTCTTATATGTCTCATATCCCTTTTGGGGTATCTCATATCAGTTTCATGTATCGCATATCAATTCTTGGATATTTCATATCAGTTTCATATGCCCTATATCAGTTTTTGGATATTTCATATCAGTTCTTATATAGATTCATATAATTTTTTTCAGTATGGCAGCCCTTGACCTTCCAGAGAACTCTCGGTCCATAAAAAGAATGGACAAAGCTCACCCTAACGCCACTGCTTGAAATATCTATGAATGTTTAACCACCAATTCTTCAGGTGAACGCCAAAAGAACGAAGAAGCACGAGATCTGGTAAAAAATTCCGAATATTCTTGTAAACCAATTTGCCTCCTCCAAGACGTTAAAACTGTCCAGCCGAGGGCCTTCATTAAATCTACAACTTTGATGCACCTGTAACGTTTATGCTTTCTAACACCGGTGACATAAACAAGTTCAACAGGCTTGCAAAAATGGAGCGACCGGAAGTCTCTGGGGACGCATGAGGCAGTTCATGTTTGTAAACAGCAAAAGGGTCTATACCAAATGATTGGCGAAAGAAAAGTAAAGGCACTGTATCAAAACCTTTTATATATGAATGGTTAGTGGCGTCACTCCCCACGCGTCGAGCTGCCGTCGCCGCGGCAGCTTGCGCAACACTAATCTTTACCGCGAAGCGTATGCGTTGAGCGGTACGTACCTCGCGTTGTTATCAGGAGCGCCTTATCATCAATTATGTGGTTCGCATGCTTGTTTTGTTCTTGTTCTTTATCAAAGCGAATGCTGTGCTGTATGCTGTATGCGTGATATGCACTTTTCTCTTCAATCGCTGAAGATATTTTTTTTCTGTGAGGACGACACGAAGGAATTTTAGAAATCCGATCTTTGAGTAATATACAGCTTCGCTGTAATACTCCTCCGATGAGAAAAAAAAAAACAACTAGAACTAGGCTTAATTACCTTGTTTTTATTTTATTTTAAAGTTTAAAATTGTGAATAGTGAAAAAGTAAAACACGCCGTTTACCGCAGGCGCACCCTATGTTGTTGCCGGTGTGGTAGCGAGGAAAATAACTGAGTGTGAAAGAGAATGCAAAAATCTCAGAATTGATTGGATACCGGAATACCTAATTACGAGAGAAATGTTTTATTCGTACGCTTTTAAGTTTGTCATTGGTGTTCTAAATTTATAATATATTTTCAAGAAATTAAATTATTTAAAAAGAATGCTCTAACTTGCCTTTTTTTCCCTAACTCGGGGACATAACTTTCTGTTTTAAAATTGTTGATCTGCAAAAGAAAGTGTTATAATAAAAAAGTGAATTCACTGCTAGAACTAGGCTCAATAATGAAATCAAAACTTATGTCTTTAATTTTTATTTCTCAGTCGCACAAGTGAAAACAAAACTTAAGAGCTTTTAGTAGTTCAATAAAGTATTTGTGTAAGCGGTCATTAGACCATGAGGCTTGCCCAATGAAAAAACAAAACAAAATACAACGTCATTTGTTTTTGAAGCTTAAAGGGGATGTGCAACGATGTTCAGTTGGTATGTTTTTCACTTTACACGAGCTTACTGGCACTAGTGAGACTCAAGGATACTCGCACGCAACGCCACTGGCCAAGAAACTCCTTTGTTGGAGATCGTTCTGCAAGATTAGTTGATCATGGTGTGAATAAATCGGTCTATACATGACACAGTCATCGGCGAACAAACGTACTGCAGAAGAGATGGCATGGTGGAGATCATTAATGTAGATTAAGAAGAGAAGGGGAAGGGGAGATTTTACATTGTTAATAGAAGTGTACTGAGTGCGATTAATGAGGAATTCAGAAATCCATTTGACTACAGAGCGGTGAAGATTAATATCTCATAGTTATCATTAGAAGACGTTGATGAGGGACCTTGTCGAATGCTTTGAAGAAGTCCATAAAGATGGCGTCAGTTTGAACATTGGATTTGAAACTTGAGTAAATGTCAGGTAGAAATGTTATTAGCTGAGCTTCGCATGAGTATGACTTGCGAAATCCGTCCTGGTGCTTGAAAAGGAGCTTGTGAAAGTCTAGAAAGTTTATTATACTTGAATAAAGAGTATGCTCCCAGAGTTAACATGAAACGCTGTGAGCGAGATGGGACGATAGTTGCTAATTAGTTGGCGAGCGCTTGTTTTATGAAGGGGTATGACGTTAGCAATTTTCCGAACAGATGCAATTTCTGAGTTCCATTCGATTGGTTACAATGCTTACAAATTTTTTTAAAACTTTTTATGGGACAATTAGTAACCCCACGTCGAGCTCCTGAGCATTTGTCAATTACAACGCCCTAGCAACGACTTGTTTGGAGCGGATCGCCATCTTGTGACGTCATCACTTATGGGGTCAATGACTTAAAGAGTGTCTGTAATTCTGTCTCTTACAATGTACAGTAGCACTATGCAAAAAAAAGAAAAAAAAGAATTGGAATTAAAGCACCGCGTCCGTTCTTTTGCCGCGCAGTCGGCGCCTGCAATGAAAGTTGAGCCCTGATCCTACTACGAAGATTAGAATCTGCTCATTTAAGAGGTACGTCTCGTTTGTTTTTGTCATAGATTTATATATATATATTTATATATATATCGAGAGAGAGAGAGAGAGTGAGCGAGGGAGAGAGAGAAAAGCTGATGTTTTATTTACCTTTATGACATGATGCGTTTACGTTCTTAGCTGATTTAGATGCAAGTTCTTCACCGCGAATGCAAAAAAAAAGATGAGAAAAGAAACATATATTTACTCGACAAGAATAAAGAAAAAAAAATCGTACAGGGGCCAAAAAGAAAAAGAAAGATGTGGGTCACGAGTAGCGACGCGTCGCACGCTGCCCTAATTAACTAATTAGCTCATTAGCTTCCCGGAAACGCGGAGGAATACCAGGCGGGTCCGCGAGAAAACAGAAGTCGCATCAACATCACCCCCACTATCCCTCTATACTCCGTTTCTCCTTACGATGGACCGCAGCGGACTCCACGAGCCATTGGAGTCAATCCAATGCGATGCTGGCATCACTTGACTCTCGGTAGGGGCACAGGATGTGAAGGTCACGTTGTCACGTGATGCGCTTACAGCGCTAGATTGACTGGGATAGTTTATAGTGCCCTTAACGGACCACCATAATGCCAAACGGAGCATTGTTTATTCTGCCTACATGGTGCGTATCCCAGCACGACATTGAGTGAAGTATTTATTTTTCTCCCGTAGTTTTGCTGAATTTTTTAAAAGTTTGCTTGACATCACCTGGAGCTGTTGATACTCCTGGACATAACTCGGGACGTTGCTCAATCTCTTTAATTTATGTAAAACTATATACAACGAGGTAAGTTTATTGTACCGACGGGACATCGGCAGATCGCTAAGACCATTGAGTTCGATCTGGTTCGCGCGTCCGCTCACGAGACTCTACTTTGTCGTCAAGGTTAGTGCGTTCGCACGCACGCGGAAACAAGATGGTGTCCGAGATGCAGCATTTGTCCGTCTCCTCTTACGGTGAATATCGGTCAACAGGTTTCTTAATCCTGTCGACAGCCGAAGAGCTGGGACGGCTTCGTCTTCCGCTACGTTAGAGTGCGCTGGTGAAACTGTTCCTTGATCGGGTGGCTCAGGTGTCTTGCTCACCGGTGGTGCGGGTGCCGTGCTCTCTAAAGGACAAATTTAGTTAATGTGCCGCTTCAGCTCTCCTGCTGACGTCTTGATTGTGATAGTGCGGGAACCTGTTGTTTCCATAACTGCTCCCGGAAGTTACTTTTCCTCTTAACCGAAGTTGCGTGCCAAGACGGAATCACCAGGGCGAAGCTAGCTTGCAATATTATTTTCCAAACAGAGAGAAAAGAGACAGGAGGCGGGAGGCAGGTATTTAGGCGGGAACGATTTTGGTACCGCAGAAGCCGCGCTGGTAGTTGTATAGCACCTTTGCGAGGCGCGTAGACAAACCACCAGACTCAAATTTCTTGAGACCCTCTTTGATGGTGCGTACGGCTCTCTCCGCGAGGCCGTTCGATTGTGGGTCATACGGCGCTGCACGCAAGTGCCTCACGTTGTTGTTTGACAAGAACGTGGCAAATGCTTTGGATGTAATCTGAGTGCCATTGTAACTCACAATGGTTCTTAGTATGCCAAACCGGCTGAACATCTTGCGTAGTGCTGTGATTCTGGACTCGGTAGTGGCGTGTTACATAGCGATTGCCTCTATCTACTTCGAGTGCGAATCCACTGCGACCAAAATAATCGCACCGTTTACTGGCTCAGCGAAAATTAGGTGAACACTTGACCAGTTCTCCTGAGTCGGAGGCCAATTAACAGGAGTCTTCGCCGGCGGCATCGACCTTGCTTGGACACAGGTGTGGCAATCGCTCGCCAGACGTTCAATCTCACCGTCAAGTCCAGGCCACCACACGACTGTTCGTGAGACAAACTTCATTAATGAGGCACCCTGGTGTGTCTCGTGCAGAAGCTGCAGCATCTGGCCTCGTGCAGACTTTGGAACGACGACTCGGTGCCCCAGTAAATCAGGCCTTGGAGCACGGTCGTCTCTAGCCTCCTCGCAAAAATACGCTTGCATACGTGAATCAGACGCTTTCCTCTCCCGTGGCCAACTTCGGAGTATGCAGGACTTTACAGTACTAAGGACCTCATCTTTTGAAGTCAGTTTTGTGGATCACTTGTGATGAAAGATGAGTGTTGTCAAACTGATGAAGCGAATGAACATATTCAGGTAGCTCATCCACCGCTTCCTCTGGAGTCTCTTAGTGGAAATCGACTAAGTGCCTCGGCGTTTTGGTTGTCTGGCCCAGCCTTGTACTCGATCTTGTAGTTATAGGCCCCCAACAGCAAAGACCAGCGCTGGGTTCAAGCCGCGGCCATGACTGGTGTCGGGCGGTCCTCACGATACAGCCCAACCAGAGGCTTGTGATCTGCTACTAAAATAAACGATCGACCAAGCAGAGAGTCGCGAAACCTAGACTCTCCGAACACCAACGCCAATAATTCACGCTCCAGTTGGAAGTAGTTTCTCTCGGCCTTCGATAGTCTTCAGGATCAGAATCCATTGGTTTGTCGATGCTTCCAACGCGATGCCAGAGCACCGCTCTTTTTCCATACGGCGATGCGTCGCACTCTCGGCGCAACGGCTCAGTCGGATCGAAGTGAGTAAGCATCTTTGCATGTCGTAGTGCTTGCTTCGAGTTCTCGAACGCCTTTTGCTTCTCCGGACCCCAGGTTCAACGGCGATCCTTGGCTAGAAGGTCGTAGATTGAAAAGAGCAAGGTAGCCATGTTCGGAAGAAACTTACTATAGTATGTGAGAAGACAGATGTACGAATGTTGTTCGCTTACGTTCTTGGGACTTGGAGCCTTTACCACAGCATCGAGGTTGTTCTCAAGAGGCTGCAGTTCGTGGCTGCTGATCTTGTGTCCCAGGTAGCAGACTTCCGGCATCCGGAAGGTACACTTGTCCTTTCTTAACTTGACGCCGTTTTCTCAGAAGCGCTGCAGAACCACCTTGAGACCCTTTCCACAATCTTGTTTATTTTCTGCCAACAGTACGTCATTCAAATATGCTTGCACGCCTGGGATGCCCTTCAGTATGGCCTCCGTGGTACGCTAAAAAATAGCTGGCGCATAAGACACCCTAAACGGTAGACGGTTGTGACAAAACAGTCTTCGATGTGTATTGATCACCGTTAGCTTCTTAGCCTCTTCGTCCAGGAGAATCTGATTGTAAGCGTCACGAAGATCTATCGTGCAGTACACACCTCCCTTGTTGAGAGCTACGAAGAGGTCATCAATCACCGGTAGCGGATATTGCTCTGTAACGCATGCTGCTTTCACGGTTAGCTTGTAATCACAGAAAATCCTGACTGACCCGTCCTGATTCGCAGTCGGCATGATCGGGGTTGCCCACTCTGAGTGTGCCACAAGAGACAAAACGCCCTTCTTCACTAGTCTGTCCAGCTCGACAGAAACCTTGTCCCTCATTGCATACGAAAGAAATCTGGCCTTGAGGAACCATAGAACTGACCCGTCATTGACATAGAAGTGAGCGGGTGGAACCTCGAACAGACCTAACGTTGTCTCAAACATCTCTTCGTACTCGGTCAAGAAGTTTTGTAGATGCTCCCCTTTGCCTTGGCTTTTCGAGTTAGACACACTGAGAGTCGGCGTCCTCAAGTTGCTTAGCGCTTGAATTGAGTCTCGGCCACACAAACACGGTCCTGGCCGGCGAAGTACAGTCATCGACGCTGTGAGAGTCTTGTCGGCATAAGAAACAGGAGGCCTGAGCTTACCAGCAATGGGCAGTGGCCCCAAATAGCAAGACAACTTCAGGGTTGACTTCTCGAGTCTTGGCCATTTCTTGGTGTGCTTGTTGTAGACGTCCCAGATATCACGCACACAGGTGATCCCGTGTCGACCTCCATGATGAGGTCTATTTCACCCCAACAGAACTTGCGCTGAACTGGACCGACGATCGTGTTCTCCTCGATCCGAATCTATTTCTGGGACAGCAGCCGCAACGAAAATGCTGTCTCGCCGTCCTCAGCAAAGTTCCACACTTTCCACGCTGGAAACACTTGGCATTCTGGAACGTGCAGGCCATGTTGGAGCGTTCCGTGCTGCCGCACCGTGCACACGCTAGTGATTGTCCACGTTCTTTCTTGCCGTGCTGCCTTGGCGGTCCCGGTCGTTGCTTACCCACCAGCTTGTGCAATTCCTGCTCTGACTTCCCGTCTGAAGGCTTCATGAGCTTGACATCTTGTATCGCGGCTTCCGCCGCCAGTACGAAGTTTTCAATTTCCTGCAATGTCGACTTGGGTTTAGCAAGCAGTGCTTTCTGAACGTCGACATTTCGAACACCACACACTATCTTGTCTCGTAGAATGCGGTCTAACAAGTCGCTGAAGTTGCATTTATCGGCCAGCTAACGAAGTTCTACGATGAACTGCTCAGATGACTAATCCTCGTTCTGAACCCTCGTAAAAAAATTGGCTATATCGTTCTGTCTCGGTGCGTAAACTTCTTCGAAGGATTTCAATCGCTTGAGCGTAGGTTGAATCTTTAACATTCCTTGGCGCGCAACGCCCACTCAAGACGTCGATTGCTCTTGAGTCTAGTGCCAAAACGAGAAGCGCTCTCTTCTTTACGTCGTTCACGATTCCGTTTCCCTTTAAGTAGGACTCAATGCGGATAATATACGAAGTTCACTTATTTTTTGTGTCGTCGAAATGTGGTACTTGGTACATCATCGCCGAAGACTCGGAGTTGCGTCTGTTGACTTCAGTGGCTGGTTCGAAACTCGTCGCCATTGCTAGACATTACTGGAGACGTTGCTGAAGCTCCTTAATCTACGTACAACTAATTACAGCGAGGTAAGTTCATTGTACCGACGGGACATCGGCAGATCCCCGAGACCATCGAGTTGGGTCTGACTCTCGCGGCCGCTCACGAGAGTCTTCTTTTCTGTCGTCGACGTTAGTGCGCTCCCACGCACGCGGAAACAAGACGCTGTCTGAGATGCAGCAAGTACCGTTCACCAAACTCTCTGCTTCGTCAGACCTTAGGAATGTATACGTTTACAGACAATATGTACGCATATAAGTATGTATGTACGTGTATCGCTCGCTTCCCAATGGATGCTTCTTGTGAGCAAATCTCCATTTGCCCGGTGAGCAGATGTACAATTGTCCCCGTGTCCAATTTATTTCGATGGGAATAGCGAGGAGCTATGCGAGTAATGAATTTCTCGAACAAGGGTCCATTAACGAAATAGGTTCATAGTGGGAACTTGGCCCAGAAAAAGGCGGTTTACTACGCTCGATTTCCCTTTAACTACGACCGCGGGTGAGGCTACGATTCAATGTAACCAATCAAAAGGCGCCAAGAGTGCATCATGCCGGCGCTCATTGGTTTTGTGCGTTTTCCGCAACCGACTAAACCAATCACGCCCCGTAAATGTGCAGCGCGAACCTACGTATTTTATTTTCTTGTGTGTGATTGGTTTATCCGGTTATAGTAGTAAACCCACAAAAACGACGAACGCTGGGACGATGCACTTTTTTTTTTTGCGCTATTTGATTGGTACAATGAGATCGTAGCGTCAGCTGTGGTCGGACTTGTAAGAGAAAACGAATTTTAGATCTTCAAAATGTTTTTTACTCTGGCCGCGTTGATGTTGCTCTAACTGGTAAGTCATTCGCTAAGGGTTTCTTGTTTTTTCGACCATCAGTCGGGATCTTTTCTTTTAGAGCGCAGCTCTTAGGCGCCCGTTTTCGGGTTGAGTCAGCAGTCGGCGTCGGCGTCGGCGTGACCGCGCACGTTGCATTGTGGAAAATTTTCCCGCTAAATTAAGCGGTTGGATTTTCCTGCTTAATTTAGCGGAAAGAGTTTCCCGCTATATTTAGGGAGAAAATGTTTCCGCGAAGTTCAGAAGAAAAACTGACGTCACGTGATCCTCAACACCAATTCAGTTTCCCCGCTAAATTTAGCGGGAATATTTTCCCGCTAAACTTAGCGGAGAAATATTTGTTAAATTTAGCGGGACATTTAGAGGAAATTTCCCGCTAAATGGGAGGGCAGCAGGCGAGGGGAGGGGATGGTACGGAAGGGGAGGAGGTGCATACCCTCCTCCGTACCCTCCTCCTCCTCCTCAAGAGCTGCGCTCTAATTCGGCATTACAGAGAATTGTAAACGTCTTTAATTTTTTTATATTAATAAAGTCGTCAAACTCGCAAACGTATAAGAAATTCGCCAAACCAACAAAAGTAAGGGAAACATAGAAAGATTAGTAAACAACGCAATTGCAAATTGAAAAAAAAAGTGTGAAAAAATACGTATTTTTCGCCCACAGTATACGAAGAAACGAAAGCGATAGTTGTAGCACGGTCGCGCAATGCGGGTGCAATGGTGCCGCCACGTACCTGAGGTCGGAGATGCGACGTGGTTCATTCTCGTACCCGTCGTGGTTGGCGTCGTAGATGCCACGATCACGACCGCCACCAGTGATCCGTGAAGTGGTTAAGCGAGGTGGAAGTTTCTAAACCATCCAATGTTACGCGTAGCAACTGGATACCGCCAAAGTGAGATTTCGCATAACGCGAGTAACGCTTGAAAACAAGTCTTTCAAGCAGCACGACACGATATGATTTAACCTTCGTCTCGCGCTATTCTTGGCGGGACGACGGGGCTGTCCTCTTCGCTCACTTCGTGCGGCATGGCGGACGAGAAGTCCTGACTTCCCTCTCCTCGCGGCAAAGAAAAAGAAAAGGAGTGATTTTTTTTTCCATTTTCGAGCGCGCGTTGACGACAAGGTACGAGGACGAAATCTCTGCCAAGTGTCACCCATAGAGCTATCGCTTTGATATCGCTTTAAAACAAAGGTAATTCTAGCAAAGCTAATTTTTTCCCTAGTATTAAAAACGAAATCAAACCAAAATCACTATACATTGTTGGAAGTCAGTTACTCCTTTGCGTTTACTGACGAAGCAAATAAAATGGTTCTGTCTCCTTGTAAACCAATTTCTTCTAAATGTACAGAAAACAAGTTATACGTATATTACGGCTGCTTTAAGTTAGTTTTGAGGTGCAGAATTCTGCTCTGCGTATTTAAAAGAACATGTCTTCCATGAGGTCTCTAGATTAACGATGATGATGATGATGATAATAATAATAATAATAGTAATATTTTATTTTTCTTTCGTGTCCACAAACAGCCAAACCGCCAAAAAACACGATTGGAGCACAAAACGGAAATACATCCTGGCTGTGCAATTTATTAATTTTTTTTATGTTGTATAATGCACATGTTAAATATCATTTAGAGCCCAAGGCAGTGAGTTGTGTTCGAAAGCCAAAACGGCCGAGTGTAAACGCCGTCGCCATGCGAAGCCAAGCAAACCAAAACACAGCCACGCGAAACAAAAAGAAAGAAGGCGCGCTTATAAATAACCGTACGCTAATGAAAGTTGGCAGCGACGTGGCACGCTCACAAAGCACGTAGAAAAAGTCGGACAGAAAGTATAAAAGATAATTCAATTAGGTTAGTGGCTAGTTTGTGACGAAAGTTTTGCCTCATTTATCTGTTCTCTATTTTCTTTTCGTCTTCGAAGCAGCGAATAAATTTAAGTTTTGCGTTTTCTTCAGCTATACTGCACAGCGCTAACTAACGTGTTCTGGAAACCAATTTCTTCATGGCTACTTTTTTTTCCCGTAACGTTAGGTTTATACTTGCTTTAATGATAGATAGTTGGCTCATTATAGCGAGGTGGCCGGGCTCCTCTCTCTTGCACTGAAAAAGAAGACAAATGCCGGTTCGTTTTTTAGAACTCTTCTTCCCGGAAGCAGTACCGCTGTCGTCGTAACATTGTTCAAAGGAAAGAGTGCGTACGTGTTATCCCTCCTGCTACATTCCAGTGCACATTGGGAGAATTAAATTTGCAGCGGTCACTGGCTACGTTTACATGGATGCGACTGCAGCGCATCGGATCCCGTTAACGGAATCGAATCGGTCCATGTAATCAACTCGGATCGGATCGGATCGGATCCGATCCGATCCGCTGAAGGGGTGGTTTGAGATGGTCAACTCCGAATCGAGACTCTCCATGTATACGCTAGCGGATCGAATCGAGTGCTCGAACGAGGGATTACGGGAGCTTTGCTCCCGTAATCCGCTCGCTCTTGTAAGGGCAACCGGACACCTCGGAAACAATCTGAAGGTCACGAGGTTTGCGTTGTGATCCTTCGACACGAGGCGCCGCTACTAGTCGGTCCGAGATCCATGTAAACGTAGTGGTTGAAGTGGATCCGATTCGCTAACTGGATCCGATGCGCTGCTGTCGCATCCATGTAAACGTAGCCACTGACTGCAGAAAACCGACGTACAAGCTCGCAGTTTTCTGCAGAAGGATACATACTCTTAGTGTTCGCCCTACTCCTAAGCTGCGAGGAGGGCCAAGTTAGGGCAATGTAAAAAGTGGAGAGGAATGTAAGAAAGAAGGAGGCCGGAAAAAGTGGAAAGCACGAAGTATACGTCGGCCTTTAAGACACACAGGTCGTGTCGAGTCCCCGTATGCTCCGCAGCCAATGAGCTTGCTACATTAGCCGATAATAACGCCGAAGAACAGATAACGGATGCTTGAAGGGCAAGTATATTAAGTCAGAAAGGTCTGAAGGCCTCATACCAAAGTCTGAAGGCCTGATACCGCAGTGTATCGGTGCTCCTTCTTATGGTTGTTTTGATATCCACGCTGCCACGTCTCATAGACTCTTATTACTTTTAACTTCGCATAAGTGAGATTGAAAACTCTCTTCTATACATATATATTCGTATCTACGTTTACTAGGGGCATTTCAAATCATATTATGCGTTTTTTTTAATTATTAGCACTTCCTACAACGGCAAGTTTCTATTCGAAGGTACTGTTTTAGTGAAATTACGTCAAATACATTATTTAACTTTGCATCAAAGAACATACCGCTACGTATGGGATCATAACCTGGCCACAAATCCTCACAATTAGAAATTTCCACGCTTTGCTTTATTCCCCCCTTCTCTACCCCCCCCCCCCTCCGAAAGAAAGGGGACAAGCCGCTAAGAACTACAATATAGATATAACAATATTCAAATGACTATCAGCTGGACCTAAATAATGTAGCCCCATTCGCACTATCGCAGCAAAGGCAGTGGCAACACAAAATGTACATGGCGGACAAGTAAAACAGAGGAGAAGAAAAGGCTCCTCGAAAGGGAGTGATCACGTGTGCGACGAAGCTCTGCCCCCGCAGATGCTTCTCGGTCCGGAACAGACGACATCTCGGCCGTGACTCTTTCGGTCTTCGTAACGCGTCTGACAGTTCTTAGTCAACAAAAACAACGTATCCTCCGGAAAAAAAAAGAGAGCGCGTATATTGAAGTTTTTGATGAAAGTAAGAAAAGGGAATGAAATAGTATAAATGAGATATACGGATAAAAAAACTGAGAGAGAGGGAGGTGAGAGAGTGCTGGGACGTCAGTGCGCCGGGTTTTGATTGCAGGGATTAGCGGGGAAACGCAAAGGCTGGTCTGCCTTTGTCTCTATCCACCGTCTCCCTCCAATCAGAGCGAACAAGAGCGTCGTCCGCTGCTCGTGCAGTGCCTCGCGTTCGAAACGTAGGACACCTGCGCTCAGCATTCGAAGCAGTGAATAGAGACAAAGGCAGCCATAGTCTTCGCCTCTACCCCTTAATCATTCCAATCAGAGTTCGGTGTTCTAAAGTCATCGCGTGCTCTAAACTACTCTTTTTCATTTTCTTTAAAAAAAAAAATAGAAAAAGATATATACACGGTTTGGAGTGTAGCGGGGACTACGGAGCCGCAGAAAATGGGTTGAAAAGTGGGCGCCACCAGTCTTCCCTCATCCATCCGAGACAACTTCCCCAAACACACGGATGCCTCTTGCCTCCTTTCGTTCTCCCGGAGAGGCCACCGATGTACCTCGGTGTTATTTATGTTGACGGATTTGTCGCTCCGGCGGGCGTGTTGGGGCCGACAGCGCGCAACAACGTCGCCGCCACTGCTGTTGGGGTTTGAGGCTGGCGCTCCCTGCCGTGCTTGTATTCCCCTACGCTCCGTTGACGCATGGCCCCGCGTACGCTGTTGTTGACGATGTTGTGTAAAGCCTGCACCGCCTTCCCTCGTTTTCATTTTTTTCATGTTCTCTCGTAGGGCTGGGGAGAAAACACGTGCGATCGCTTACCGTGGGCCGTTTAGATGACGCTGTGTGACGGTTTGAGACTAGAAAAGCGAGCTCTCGTGGGATTAGAAAAGAAGACACCTTGGTGCAGCAATTTCTATCTTTTGGGGCGTTTTGGGGCGCGCGTTTGTTCACTTAGCAAACAAATTTCTACGTTTGTCGTTCTGTGCGTGTATCATGAGCGCTAAGCGGGTTTCTAAAGGCAAAAGGCACGAGGAATGCTCATTTTCTGCGTTAGTATTAAAATGTGTAAATCCGGGATCTCTGAAAACTTTTTCCAGCCCCAAGGGACAATGAAATGGTTTGATATCAATATTAATTATGCTCGAGAGGCAACACCTCTTATACGCGTCCTTCAACCACATTTTGTTTTTTGTGCACAAAGAAAACAGTTTTTTTTCTTCTTCTCATATTACCACTCAGTCGTAGCAAAACACTAAATAAAAAACACCAGGAGTGTCATTATGTTGTATGGGGCTCGGCGCAATCCAACGTATGGAGAAAGTTTGCTGCTCTGTGTAACCCGTAGATAATCTAATTCCCTCCGAGTTCAGCCCTTGCCCATTCAATGGACTCACGTTGTGAGGTTTACTACATTATTTGCTTGTCTCGGGTTTCCACATACGCGTACACGCAGCTGTGCGAAACGGGGAGAGCTCTTTTCTGACGCTGCTTTGCCGGCAAATTACCTCAACCTCAACAAAAGAACCGCAAAAAAATAATCGAAGGTGCTGGTTGTTTTGTTTACCATAGTCACCCAGAGCTTGAGGAACACAGAGCGGCGAGGCTTATTCACTGGCAACAGAAAGAATAAAACAAACTCGGAACGAGGGACGACGTCCCGAGTTTCTTTGTTTTTTCTGTTGCCGATCAATGTTGCCAACACGCTCTTCAGTTAATGTGAGGCTTATTAGTTCCCGTTAATTTCCGTACCAATATTTTGTTACGTTTTCTGCCCGCTAAGCTGACAAACGTAGGGGTCGGGTGCCTTGTCAAGCAGCATTACTACAAGAATTAAAGTACGGCAACCAACCAAGTCCTAAACATGCAGGAACCCTACGTTTCGAACCTGCTTGGTTCTTCGTCAGGGGCGACTGTGGCTGTTGAGGAGCGATGTTTTTCGGTCTTTTTTCTTTCAGGAAGGCGGCGCATTTCTCGATCTCCTTCTTTCACGGATATGGCGAAGCCTGTTTACGTACACTTTTGGTAAAGCGCCAAGGCACGTATTTATGTTTCCTGGCGTCGTTTCAATGTGCCAGGACCCGATGAAAAGCCTATGTCGGTTGTTAGTCTCTGCGTCGATACGGCTGGTGTTGTCGAAATCAATCCGGTGTTCTTTGACTTCGCAGTGCTCCGCGACTGCGCTGCGCTCGTGGTCGAGCTTGCGAACGTCGTTTTTGTGTTGGCGTACGACATTGAGATTGATATTTAACGTGTTAGAAGTGTTTCACTGTTTTAACATGAAACGTTTATAGGTTATAGGCTTCCGGGTGAAGTGAAGCCTCAAAAAGCGTGGCCGAGAAGTTTTCCGCTAAATTTAGGAGGAAAACTACGTCACATGGCTTAATGTTACGTGACCTGTACACAAAATCAGTTTACCCGCTATATTTAACGGGAAAATTGACGTCACATGACCACAGCACCAATTCAGTTTCCCCGCAAAATTTAGAGGGAAAGAAATGACGTCACGTGGCATGGTGTCACGTGACGCACAAATTGAGTTTTTCCCGCTAGATTTAGTGAGAAAATGGACGTCACTTGAGCCCAACACAAACTCGCTTTCCTCCTTAAATTTAGCGGGGGAAATGATGTCACACACACTTCATGTCACGCGACCTATGCTCAAATTCACGTTTCCCCCGCTAATTTAGTGGACAATTTGACGTCAGGTGACACAATGTCACGTGACCCATACGGAAATTCAGTTTCCCCCGCTGGATTTAATGGGAAAGTTTGTGTCGCGTGACCTACACATAGATTCAATTTGCCCGCTACCCGTCATTCCCCGTACTCTGTACACGTGGCCGACGCAGACGGGGAAAGTTAACAAGTCAATGAGGAGTGTATGCAGTCAATAGGGTGTAATCAGCAGGGTGGATAGGAGAGGACCAACCTGGAGGCACAGCTAGAGAGAAGAAATGCCTAGAGTTTACTAGCGCTGAACCCTAGAACGTTTCGCGTAGCAACTACAATTGCAGGGAAATTGGCGACGCATGTTTTTTTTAATTTTTTATTTTTAGAGCGCAGCTTTTATAGCGCCTGTTTTCACGTTTCGCGGCATCGCGTCGGCGTAGCCGTTCCGCTAAATTAAGCGGGAAATTGAATTGGTGGTGAGGTCACGTCGTGTCTATTTCCCTCTAAATATAGCGGGGAAACCTGAATTTATTCATGAGTGACGTGACACGAGTCATGTGACGTCATTTTTCCTGCTAAATTTAGCGAGGAAATTGAATTGGTGTTGAGGTTACGTGATGTCAATTCCCCCGCTAAATTTAGCGGGAACAGCTGAAATTTCCTGCTAGATTTAGCGAAACGTTTCTAGCTAAATTCAGCGGGAAAATATTCCCCACTGTTTAGCGGGTTAAGGAGGAGGATTGGAGGGTACGGGAGGGACCTCCTCCCCTCCATACCCTTGCCCCCTCCTCCTCAAGACTGCGCTCTAATATGCATTACAGAACCTTGCAATCGTCATTGTTTTTCTTAATTTTGACAGATGATCAGATTTGAGGCAGCCGACGTTTTAAATGGTCATTTTTTAAACTTTTTTAAAACCGAATACTGAGCCATTACAATAAGATAGCAAGCAGTTCATGCTGCTTGGAAATAATCCGTACGCGCTACCCATACAAAAATGGTCAATGGTCGTCTATGGAAAGTTATATGGGAGGCTATCACCCCCTATGGCCTCTATGGTCAGCCATAGAAATCCATAAAGACAGCTACAGCCAGCTATAGAAAAATCTATGGCCCTGTGTCTAAAGACTGGGAAGCAATAAATTTTCTTTACCGCCTATAGAAAATTCTATGGCCTGCAAGTCTAAAGACCGAGGACAATAAATTGTCTTTAACCGTCTATAGAAAATGTTATAGCCCCAAGTCTAAAGACTGGGAACCAATAAAATTTCTTTAGACGCCTATAGAAAATTACATGGCTCTATGACTAAAGACAGCGAACCAATAAATGTTCTTTACCCGCATATAGAAAATTCTTTGGCCCCGAGTTTAAAGACTGAAACCAATAAATTGTCTTTACCCGTCTATAGAAAAATTTATGGCCCCGAATCTAAAGACTAAAAACCAATAAATTTTTTTCCACGCCTATAGAAAATCACTACCGGCGCTTACTTTTTTAGTAAAAACACTCCACGTTAGAAAATTAAATCAATACTAATTTGCTGTATTGCCGGTGACAAAACCATGACCCAAGATATGTTCTCTGCTGTTGCAAAAAGTCGTCAAAACCAGTAATATTGTTTGTTTGAAAAATCTATTAAAATACTTGTGCAACAATTAAAATTAATGATTACCCCCAAAAGCGAAAATAAATTACACTGGCGCCGAACACTGCAATTAAGCAATAGCTTGATTGCAATCTTCAGCACCAGTGCACTGCATGTCATCACTGCATTGTCAACATGATTAATCAAACTTGCTAAAAAGATAATTAATAAAATTTTTAGTTAATTAGCCTAATGATCTACATTTGCTTTTTTTTAGGGTGTTGAATTAAGAAAGTGAGGGCTATTCAGAAGATAATTCAAATAACGTATTAAGTACGAGTAATATTCGCTCCGCCTCACCGTGTGTTTGCGACAAATGACGGGTCCGGCAAAGTCGGATTCAAAAATTAGACATGCCTATACGGCTAGTGCGAACGTTGCATATGAAGAAAGGGGTCAGGTGTCACTGCGTTGTTGCTGTTTTGTGTGGAGTGGTGTTCTGCTTGTGTTTCCGTGTATTTTGTGTGTTCAGACATGTATTTATATCTACCATGTAACGCTCACAAAGTCGGGGGTACTTGAAGTAAAATTTTTTTTTTTTTAGAGTTTGCTGGCTAAAAGAGAGCCGTAGGGTAAGCCATAGAGAAGCCCTTAGCCAGCCACCAGAGAAGCTAAAGAGCGCAATGGCTGGACAGCGATGGGGCCATAGACGAAGCTAAAGAGGACCTATAAAGGCGACCGTAAAAATGCTAGAGACGAGCCATAGGGAAACTTCTTTGGCTAATTTGGCCCAATAGCTCAAAGCTGACCACACAAATACTTTTCTATAGCCGAGCATATGACATCTTTGTATGGGTAGCTTCTGTTGAGACACTAGACATCCAACTTCGCGCAACAATTTTTGTTTTGCTCCCTACGCCGTAGGAAAAAGATGTGCGTGCATTGCAATATTTCACGTCCTGCAGTTTTTCTGCGTTCTTTTTACTGGTTCGGATAAAAAAGAAGCCAGTTGACATTAGGCACGTTAACGAAAACACGTATCCACCTCGCCCCCTTCCCCTCTTGGACGGAATTTTGTATTGGCGTGCCAAAAGCGCCCGTCGACACACGGGAATGCGGAGCTGTCACGTAGATTAGACACATGTGCCTCGCGAAAAACGAAATCTCTCTTTGTTCTTGGTATAGTAAACACCGTGGTATGAACGACATCAGCTCAAAGACTCAAAATATGTTCGAAGAAAGCATCAAAGAACGAACGTGACGATAAATGTCGATTCAAAGGCACTGCCGGTGAAGTTGTAGCGAACTACTCGCAAGCCGCTGTAAAACTTGTTGTCTTGATAAAAATAAAAAATAAAGGTGGAATGTTGCATGGACGTTTCCCACGTATAGCTTTACCCCGGTAAAAATGCATAGCCGAAATTTTCAAAGTCGCCAAGGGTAAACTTTTTGTCACCGCAAGAATGAGAGCGGGATCCAGTTTGCGTCTCGCGAAGCGAGCTATGACAACCTTCGCTGGTGATTAGTCTGCTAACGTGAGTGAAGAACGCGCCTTGTCTGCTACGAAGCGTGTTCTGCACACAAAAAGAGTTTAAAATACACTACCCGTCGTCTGCTAAAAAACAAAGTGCATCGTCTGTTTTTAGTGTGGGCCGCTGCGAAGTGGGCGCAGGATGAAATAGTGACCATGTGCTATTTCACGATGAAAGTCATTGCCGATTCGCGCTTCAGTTGCTACTATATTAAGTTGTTTTGCTGCCTTACGCAAGTTGACATCGACTGGTGGATGAAGGAGTCAAAGGATACATCAGAGGCAGCGGTACATCTCACGCCATTTGTATGTTGGTGAGACGTTTTCATCAAAGTATTGCCCAATCGCGAAACTACTCAGCAAGTAAAAAAATATATTCGTTGATAGCGCGGGCCCAGCGGAAGGCTGCAATGCGACGCCCAATCGGCAGTCAAGAACTCCCAAGTTCTCACTCTAATCGAAATTGGACCCCAGGAGAGCCTTTATGTTCATGGTCGACAATATGCGACGTTTGTTGTTGAATAAACGCTCGTTTACGAGGCAGGACTTTGCAATAAAGTAGAGACCCGTGCATGTCATAAAGCACAACAACAATCTTGACAGTGCTAACGTATCAAAAACATACAAACAATCATGTAAGCATAATCCACAATGAAAATGAAGTACTATTTCAAAGAGGCTCGGAAATAGGGTAAGCCCGTTTTGGGGAATCTAAACAAATTTCCTGCCTTACACTACAATTAATACTTTTGTACATGCACGACATTTTTTTTTTTTTTAGTTATTTAAGTGGCTGAGCTGAGCCACCACTAACAATTCAAAGGAGGTAACTCCGAGGCTGTTCTGCAGCTGGTGGAACAGCGCAAAACATGTCGGCACCGAGGCTGTTCTGTTTTCGCGAAATGAGATGTATAACCACAGTCAAAGTATTTGGCACAACCTCTGAGGAAACTATGAGCTGCTGCACGAATGACACACTATTAGATACATATGAACATCAACCAATCACAGTCGTCCCCTATAAATCCATTACGCTACCGTCGCTTCCCCGATACCGCAGTAAATGACGCTGCTTACAAATATCGTCTTTTCATTTGGAACGCAAACCCTACCGTTTTCGTGTAACTTCTTGTAGAGAATCACCAAAGGCCTAAGTAACACAAGGCGGGGCTTAATATGTTCGCACGTTTTGATTAACAAACTTTGGCGTTCTTATACAGCATAAAAACTTACACTTTTAGACAAACTGTATTAATGAACAAGTCTTCACCAAGAAAGTCGTAAACGTAGAAAAATGTTTGAACAGCAGTAGAGGCTTTAATACACGACGTTTCGGGAAGAGACTTCCCTACTTCAAGTGTGAAGGGAAGTCTCTTCCCGAAAGTGTGAAGGAAGTCTCTTCCGAAACGTCGTGTATTAAAGCCTCTACTGCTGTTCAAACATTTTTTTTACTTTTAGACATTTTAGACGGTTCGCGGAAATCGGTTTCTCAACGTATCGAACCGCAATTTACTACAGAGGTGCAAGCAGGTGGTGAAAGTTTACAGTGGAAAAATCAAACAATAAACTAATCTTGTTAAAAAAATTGTTTTGGGCAATATACGCCGCCACTTCGCAGACGATGCACACGTAGTAAGAAGTGCTACCGGCAGGTGGCGTTCGCCGCGTCGAGGGAGCGCCGGCTGGTTTGGGCTATGATAGCAGACGAACCCACAAAAAGAACCCGAACAGGCCGGCGCCCCCTCGACGCGGCGTACGCCATCTGGCGGTAGTACTTCTCACTACGCCGGCATCATCTGCGAAGTGGTAGCGTTGAGCGCCCAGAACAGGTTTGTCTTTTTCTCTTCAAGGAGGTAATTTTATTCTTTGATTTTTTCACTGTAAACTTCTACGAGACGCTTGCAGCTCTGTAGTAAATCGCAACGCGATACGCTGAGAAACCGAATTTTGCGGGCTGTCTAAAGTGCTTTAAAAGCGTTAGCTTACATGTTGTACGATTATATCGCAAGCTCAGTGACTGAAGCCCAAAGGGTGAAATACTAAGGACGCGCTACACCCAGCGTTTCTTTAATTTTCAGCGACTATAGAGCATGAATGAATGATTGTATGACATGAAATAAGAACTAAAAAGGCACGGCTGGTCAATGATTCTGAAATGTTTTATTCACAAAAAAGGCAATCCCCCCTCCCCAGAAGTAAAGTATGCTACGAGATAAAACTGTTACATTCAGTTTGCTCAGTATCAAATGCATCAGCGATTATGTACACGTAGATCTCTATTTCCTGGACCAAAAATAGCAGGAAACATCATGAAGAAACAACGGAGCGGCTGAAAAGGATGGCAAAAGATGTACCCTCGTTTGGCAATTGTACACATTTGAGATGATGCATACACGTTTACGAGACAACACACAGTGAGACGTCATGACGGAGCAAGACATGTTTCAGAACAAAAGCACCCTTAACGTTCACCATAGTATACTGATGCTGGCGCGTGAAGTTGTTAAACCTTAGTCTCTACTGCTTTATCGGTTCGGCGTTAAGACTACGTCGGTTATTCGGACTATGTTGCTCGCCAGTACAACTAAAACTGCGTTTACTCAAATTGATAATTGAGCTTGACATACATATTTCCGATGGAACGCGGCAATTGCTATTTATGCGTTCCTACATTTATAGCCGAGTTTTAATGTTCTATGTACTTGGATACTCCGTAAAGGTAACCTTGCATCTCTGTTTGCAGTCTGAATGTTTCTACCCTAAAAACCTTGTGCCGCGCAGCACTCATAAATATGACTGCGTTCCAGAAAAGCCGCATTTAATTTTGTTCGTGGAGCAACGACCCTGTAAACTTTGGCACCCAAAAGCGGCTTTCAGCGCTTGATAATAATCGATCCTTTAAATTGATCGAAGTGTTGCCTTCGCGAGATTGTAGTCATGCGTGAAAGGACATGATTCAGAAGAAAAAGAAAACAGTGACAACGTTATTCATAAAGCACAACCTACATGAACCGCGCAGTTGAAAGGACACGGATGAAACGAATCAACACTGTTTTGAATTGTAAGGCGAGTCGCGTGTAAAGTCGTCGTAAACTTAAGAAACTATGTGCGTTTCGAGATCATTATTGCGGAGTGATAATGGTATGTTCAGGGCGAACATCTCATTATCGCTACGCGACCAATCAGATTGCGGTACAGATCGACAAGAGCCACGAAGAACCAATCACGCAGCAAGAAGGGTGAACATGATTGGCAGAACCCTGTGTTTTCTATGTTGTGAGTGACTGAGAAGCGCGTCTCACTGAGAAGCGCGTCTCAGTGACGTCACTTGCATTTAATCTACTTTCTGAGAAAGCGAACGACATGTGGTTGTTATTTTGGAGCGACTTAAAAATCCTGTGCACCAGAACGATGATGTTAATCGATAAAGTTATAACGTCGTAAAAAAATGTATATACGCGCATCAAAGTTTTAAAAAAGTAAGAATTCTCATGAGGCAAGTAGAATCAGAGCCGTGCTTTTATCTGGACAAGTATGGTTTTTAGATTTTTGTTTTTGTGCTTTGGATGGAGCTTTAAGGGTAGAAGCGGGAAATAAAAAGAAAATAGTCATGCTTAGGCGATAATAAAACTCAGTAACTAAAACCTACTTAAATAAACGGAAACTTCGTGAAAAATATACCTTTATTTGTTATATTTATTTTAAAGAATATATCAAAAAATAGCAAACTGGCCTTATAGCGAGATGCCCTGATAGCAAAAAGGGAGTACTAAACAAACCATTTGATGCAACGAAGACGAAAATGAAATCAATACTAAGGCACAGTAATATATTCAATTTCCACGTAAAAACAAGGACGGAAAACAAAGGCAGTTGGAGAGCACAAAATATGAAATCCAAAAATATAAGCTCGGCGAAAACAAAATTTATTTTTGCATGGTGAGAAGGAATTTTGGTTTCGGCTATTCAGAGAACGTCTGGTATAATAAAGCGGTCCGCTGCGTAACAAGAGCTCATTATGGATGCATTGAATAATCCATAGCGTGAAATAGGTCTTGCGTTTCTGCTATTATTGTTTGTAGGTGCGCTAAAATGCGGCATCAGCTTAGTGTGTCGAATGAAATATTCTTACACAATTTCAGCTGTACAATCGAGGAAAATATGAGCGTGAACGACCAGCCAGCCAGGGTTTCTGGTGTACCTGAGGTTCTAAAGAAGCGTTAATTCAGAAACAATTGCTCGAACATAAAATTGAACTTCCAGCTTTTGAATTCTTTCTTCGCTGAAAGAAGAAATAAAGCTTGTGAGGGCTCTGAAATTTCTTAATTTGGCAAGAAAAATACTTTCGCAGCAAAAGGTGGGTTTGTCTGTCGAAGTTTATAATGTTCAGAGGGTACTTGAAGGATATCTTGGTAAATGTGTACTAAGAACAGAATTCCACCAGGAAATAATTATCTAGAAGGGTTTTACGACACCTGGTCCGTACTCTTCTGAATATTCTTATAAAAACAATAAAGGATCTTCACTAAACTTTACGATGGCTTTGGCATTCTAATATAGTAATAAAACCACTTTATTGTTTTTGATCATATACGGGTGCCCTATGGCAGTTACCTTCTGTGTGGCTTGAGTTATTTTCGATTGGCTGTCATTTTGAACGAAGCAACTGCTGAAAACAAAACATGGTGGTTGTGCTGCCACAAATATTCTGCGAAGCTTAACATGATTTAGATAAGTATTACATTGATGACGGTTGTCGTATCTCGCATTCAAGAATGGTTAAGTTGTCTTTAACTTTTGTATTTCCTGCCCTAGCAGGTTTAACAGTAGTGGATATTTAAACTCGGGATAAAAAAAACAAAACGTTGTAAAAACGCCTATATTCGCGCTATACGTTTTGAAGTTAGTATTGAATTTAAAATAATGGTAGTCAAACTCCAAACTTCAGACCCTTGAAAACCTCCAATGTTTGATGAAATGTTTGTGAATATTGGGCTAAATAATAAATACTACAGGTTACTCAAAAACAAACAAAAAAACACCGGGTCGGTTTTATATTATGATATTGATTGTTCTAATTGTTGTTAAGTGCAAACCTTAATTATTACTAAACGCTTCGTTAAAACATAAGGTAATACGTGCTAATTTACACATCCTGTAAGCAGAAAGCGATTTGATTTCTTAACGAACTATGTTTTTGTAGCTGCGAATGGTCTACTTGATCGTTCACCACGGTTTTAGCAAGAAAGTGTTTTTGGCCGCCAAAGAAGCGATAAGACAGTAAAAAGACGATTATAATGTTTTACTTAAGCCAGAACGTTTGACACCATGAGTTCAGGCACTGATATTTCAACCTTCCTACAGGTTTCGAGAATACAAATGATTGGGTCCTTCTGTTGAACAAAATAAAGCCCAGTTGCTATTGCAGCGTTTCTTGTCATTCAATGTGGTAGCAGTAAAACGTTATCGTTTGTACGACCGTGTAAAAAGACGAATAAGAAAAGAGTTATCGTTTCAGCAAGGCACGAAATTAGTGTTCTTTGACTGTAACGAAAACAAGGACTTCAACGCCACCATGAGTTCAGGAAGTAGTTAAACAATGTGCTGCTTTCAAGTTTGTTATGAAAGCTCTAAGAAACCTTTGATTTTGAAATACAATGGATTGATGTACCGGCATTTAAGGTGAGCAAATTAGCAGAAGCGCATATATGATTCTATGAACGTTTTAGATTAAACTGCTCCGCAATGCGTGCGAGACAGCTTTAAAAGCTTTTTTATTATAAGCAGCCACTTGTTTTCTAGAGTTTATCTCGACCTTGCAGCTTGTCAGCGTATTATTTGTATTACCCAAGCAGAATGCGAATAATAAATCGGTTTGTATTTTATAGGGTACAATCGGTTTCTAGCAGCGTGTCGTCTGTACCTTTCTTCACCGAAACAGATTGCTAACGATCTCCTTTTATACCTCGAATTGTCCTTCATTGAAGTAATGTTAGGGTCCACAAGAGATAGCGGTAGACGTACTATGCACACATTCATATCAAGACGCCTGGAACACACCCGCCCCGATTGCACCTTGCAGAACGCTCCGTTACTGTTTTCTCTCAGTTAACCACACACGTTCGTGTTCTTCTCCAGTACATAAGACAATCACGCGTGATAAATACGGCCCCACCTAGATGGCACATCCCATTAACGAACGCCATCGGTAAGCGAAACTGAAAGAGTCGGAAGTTTCCCGACAGGCCGCTGCTTCTGCATGTCGGCGACGAAGCGTTAGCCAAGATATTGGCCGAATGGAATATAAGAGCTACTTTTAAGGCCTGTTCATACCTTCACCGTAGCACTAGCTCAACGTGGAATTAGCACGGACCTTGCTGATGAAGCACTGACTTCACGCTATATTAGTGATATTTCACTGAAACAGCTCTGAATCCGTGCTCAGTTACGTTGAAGGAGTGCTACACCAGCGTAGCGTTGATTTAGCGCTGCGAGGTTACGTGTAAACCGGCCTTGACCCTTCCGCTCGTCGTCGGGTGAAGGCGCCACATTGTGCGTCGACGCGACCACGTTTTTAGCTGACCCAGGCGTACTGCGTGAGTCCCTCCGAAGTCCAGAACTTGCACTCAGTCTTCTGGTACGAGTTGGCGGGGACGGTGTTCCACGTGACATTGCCAAACGACGATGACGTGAGCCCGCCACCGGTCAAGATGGCGACGACCTTGGGATAGCGGAGCCAGTCCGGCACGGGCACGGAACGGCCTCCGGACCGCACGAAGGACAGGACGAGTTCCTGGACGGCGTCCCTGAGGGACAGGTCTTCGGCCGAGGGTCCTCCGCTGGCGGCGGGAAGGAAGAGGTCCAGCTGATCGAAAAAGGCCACCAGTTCCCAGGGATGGAAGCTGTATGGAGCTTCGTGGCCGAGGAGCTTCACCTGCAGGGATGGATCCAAGTGTGACAATGTGTGCGCTTGTGGAAGTGGATGCGGTACGCTTGCTGATAACCATAATAAAAGAAGAACCAAGGTTCTATGACAAGAACACTGGTGCTGAGATGCCCCTAGAGATCTGCTTCTCATCACTGGCTGATTAGCCGCCGTATCTAAACTATTCCACATATAAAAAATAACAAAAAGACACTGTTATCTAGGCGCATCTTCGCTGGGAAGTTCTGATTCGGCAGAACTCAGCGCATGCCTTTAGGAAGAAGCGCCCTAAAATACGGTGGCCAACAATTAAATACGCACTGCATTTACTTTTTGGCAACTTCTGATATTTGTTAGTTCATGAAAATAAGCAATTTCTGTAGACAATCATTAGAACAGTTCCGCACTAGTTTCGCGGTTTTGACAGGAATGACAGGAACATATTAAGTGTATTCACTGGTCTTTACTCGCAGTTTCTTTTTCTTTTACCCAGCATGAGTAGCAATACGTTCAGTGTTATGGGGTTTCCACGCTTATTGCTCAACCGTGTTTTGATCTAAGGTGTGCGGCAGCGTTACTCGGAAGTGCCACGCTCACATTTAATTGTTTGGTTATCAATGACAGCTATCGTTGTTTTCCCCTATAATTTACAACCCTGGGTTTATATTTGCTTAATAATTTCCTTTGTTTCCTCAAGTAGACAACCACTACAATATTCTAAGTCTCTAATATGATCCATGGCTGTGTGTTCAAAACTTAAATATAAGTTAAGGATGATTTTTTTGCTTTAAGTTTTATCGCGTACACTCTTAAAAATGTCTGTCCGTCTACTTACGCACACCACTCGGAGAGCTCAATCACCGCAACTTACGAAGGCAGCTCAGCGAATGACGATGCCGAAACATATGTTTAGACGAAAAAAACGCAGTCTGAGTTGTGACATTAAGCAATGCAAGCGGGACGTTCTGCATTGCTTAATGTCACAACTCAGACTGCGTTTTTTGGTCTAAACATATGTTTCGGCATCGTCATTCGCTGAGCCGCCTCCGTAAGTTGCGGTGATTGGCTCTCCGAGTTTTGCGCGTGAAAGTAGACGCACAGACATTTTTAAGAATGTACTTAAAATGAGCCGTGGAGACCGACACATTCGCCCAACATTGCAGCATTTTCAGCATAATATATGGGAAGATGTTCGGTCTCTTTCATTTTTATTTCTCTTTTTCGACGCTAACAGCACCACCTTCAAAGGTTGGGACATCAACTAAACGACAGATCTGCAAGCAACAAAAACAATTTTATACGCATGAGATGAAATGACATGCGTAGCTTATCATAAGTACCAAGCCATCTCACTTTGCGAGTCTCATACTCAAAATGAGACGTGGCAGGTCTTGGCAAGGGACCTTGCTCGCACCTCACTTATGCAGAAATGCGTCGCCTCTTCGCATATTCCTGCATACATAATATATGTTGACACCCTGCTCAACTGTCTTATTTTCTTTTGTTGCGCCCCTTTCTCCTATTCTAGATTATGTCTTTACTACATTTTTATTAGGCATATTTGCTTTAAGCAGTAGCCGTTTTTAGTACTTTTTTTCCGGATTGAGAGAGACAAAGAGTGCTCAAATTTTAAGATACATTTATTTATGGCTCACAAGCCTCGACGCGCATCGTTTGGCCTTGCTCGTAGAAAACAAATTTACTTAAAAAATAAAGAAGGCAGGCGCAATTTTACACTCGCTTAGCGCTGAATTGGGGCACCAAGCTTATAATTTTAAACAAAAGCGATAAATATGAAAAAAGGGTAGAATCAAAAAGAGCCATCTAGCAAGAATGACATCAAGCGCGATTCCTCAAGAAGATTTCTCGTTCCTGTTTGAAGCTTTCGAGCACCCAGCCCCTCGAAAAATACAAAAAACAAGCAAACGTAAGTTTTTTTTTTTTCGAGGGTTTTTTGGTTTAGATGTTTCAGTTTATTGCTTATTTATTTATGCTGTGCCGACAAGATGGAACATCACACTCCAATTCCAATCTGAAACATTTCGTTTTGTCGCGTTTTCTTTTTTAGTTTTTGAGATCAGCCTCGGCTTTTGCGTTGAAGAGTATTCGAATCTTTCGTGCCAGCTATTATGATTTGTGTTTGTCTGCTTGCTTGAAAGCGTTAAAATATACTATCAAGAAACAATTTTTACGAAAGCTTTAAACGTAGCCACATACCGGCGTGCCTTCTAAAATACTCGTTAAGCAATACAGTATTTACAAAATATTACCTCTAAATATTTATTGTTTTTGGGCATCATTAACCCTTAAAAACATTTGCTTATTAACCACATTTGTGTACACGACGTGTTTTTTTTCTCAATAGGTCAAAGCGCATGCGGTTAATCTTGTTTTGTTCCGCTAGCCTGTTTGTTGGAATCGTTTGCCGATAAAATTAGCCAAGGTCATAAGAGTTGTAGGACATGAAAACATTATACATATCATGTATTCAGCACCGTACACATTATCCACAGGTTATTTTTCTGTAATAAAGGCTCTCGAAATCAAATTTTCTACGCTCTAAAGTTTATTAAATAAAATGTTAATTAATCTCTCTCTCTCTCTCTCTCTCTATCTCTACATATATATATATATATATATATATATATATATAGCATAAATATTTTAATTTTGACGCGCGTTTTGTTATTTTGTTTATTCATATTATTCAGCAATGCAAAAAAAAAAAGAAGTACAATATTTAGTTATTGCTGTTTTGGTTTGTATACTACCCCTACTCCAGCTCCGCCTAAAGTTGGTAATATCACACAATAAGGCAAGAGATGGTCCGAAGGCTTAATGTTAAATTAAAACAAAGGGTTCTGAAGCTGATAGTAGCAAGACTCTTCTACACTCTTTTGGCAAAGAACCCCAAAAAACAACAACTTCAAATTGACCTGACCAGAACGAAACGTTCTACCCCTGCACATCAAAGTCTAAGCAAGGCTTCTCTACTTGTTTCAGGTTGTTCATCTGGGCAATTCGTAGCTCACCGGTCTGGACGGCCGTACGTCCGTGACGTATCTATAGATGGGACTCTGGAAGCCTGATGCCAGTTCGAATGCCATGCTGGCCGCGGGGCACCCGACCCTCAGGTCAGACACCATGCCGCTGTAAACCATCTCGGGTGTCACACTCGAATCTGAAAACAAAATAAAAAAACATTTAATGTGCACTAACGTTTTCTATTATTATAAAAGAAAACGTTATGTCAATTACCTAAGCGTTTTAGCTTGACTTTACTGCACCAAGCAAGGATCAAGCAGAAAGACCCGTCTAGACTCCCTCGACAGATTCGAGCTAAGCTATGAAGATTCGGATTTTCAAGAAAGAGGAGCGTAAACGATCAACAACTATAATTATTGAGGGTTAAAGAAACGGTGGGCGTTGTGATCGGCATTTCATTATAGCTTCGCAGCCTATAAAATTGAGGCGTTAGAATATATAAGGTCGCCAAAGGACGAATCAGAAAGCAAGGAACGTGAACATAAGGAGCCACATCCTGCGCTTCTTTAATTGTTACTGAATATAACTAATTTTGAAACAAATAAAAAGAGCCGCAAAAAGAAGAAAGAAAGACGGCAGCGTTTTTAGTTTTTGGATACCCTCCATCTTTTCAGCTGCACTCATTGTTTTGTATATGTTACGCTGACAGGCTCAGTAGTCACAGCCGAACGTATGACTTCCCCAATTAGGCGTTCGTGCATCATTTCCCCGCCCCTTTTTTAAGAAAAATATTTTCAAACACAACCTTGCTGTTTTTCTAATTCACGTGAAGTACTGGACGTACCTGTTGTATTGGTGACATTGTACAACTGCAGCGCCATCTGCGTGATACCGGATCCGAAACTGTCCAGGCTGGTCGTGACATACTTCTTGTACTGGTTCCACGACCAGTGTCTGAGGTCGTCCGGGCCGGGCCAGACATCGATGGCTTGGGTAGAAGAGCCTAAGAAACGAGATGAATTAAATGATTATTGTACATACTGATTTCGTTGAGGTAGTGAAGGAGATGGTAGCTTATTTTAAGAGCAGTTCTGTGTGACACCACCGTTTTAACCCGACAGATTGGGCAGAAACCAAGAATCGTTTTGTGACAATGAAAATCGTAATATAACGTACGAAACAAAAACTTTAATATGAGATAGTTTATTACTTGGTGGTTTAAACACCGATGACCTTTATAATCCCCGATACAATATAGCAACAGTGCTATGCTCTTCTTTTTCTAAACTGAAGAAATATTGACCTAACCGCTTCGCTGTAGCTCCGTTCTCGCGGAAAAATTGAAAAAAGGAAACCTAGCTCAAAAACTACCTACACACAACCCATCGGTGCCTAAAACGAAGTTGCGTTTTAAATATACGACTAATGTCACCCAAAAAAAGAATATGCCTCAGTTATTTCATAACACCGACGGGCATGCTTGACTGCGCACGCTTTGCCCATTGTGCCTTCCCAATGACGCACGTTCACTTCTCGAATGACAGAGCGCGCGATCAAACTACCTCAATCTCAGATGTCCGATTCGTTCTCCTAAATACTCCGGTGTAAGCCTTTAATGGTGTAACATTCGCCCAGCGCTGATAACATAATTAGTGGCGCCCTAAGCTAACGAAAATGTGGCCATTTTTAAAACCAAAATGGCGACGCTTTGTTTTCAAACTCAGAAGAAGCGCTTTTATTCCACGTTTTTGTGAGTACATTACGAAACACGATTCGTTTTGCGGAAAGCAATCAAGTATTCCGAGCCTCAAGTAATTGTGTACGGCGTGTCGGATATTGGTGATGTCGTAAGCTTAAACAAATACAGAGAAGAGGGCAAAGCGGACGCAGCTATCTTCTGCCTGGTTTTACTAGAATATTTATCACGTTACAAATTGTTGCATTTTTAATTGTTAGAAGCAAACAGAAAACGTGAACGTTGTGAACGTCGCTTAATTTTTCTAGACTTGTCATCAATACATGCCGGTCACGGTTCGTTCAACTATGAAATCGGATCACCTTGACTTATGCTCTTGCGCTCATCTTGCGTTTGTGTGCTATGTATGCGTGTTACAACACATAGAATTTGGTCTCTCGAGGATGAAGCATTGACACCTATGCGTTCAGAAACCGTTTAAAAGGCTACACAACTAAAAAAGACAATGGGGCAGAAAATCCAAACGTCGCGCCCCGAAGTGTTTGGTCGAGTACCAAAACTACGAATAAAAACAACAACACAAATTATTTGTTCGTGTTTTCGACGCAGCCGTCGGCTGATGTGAACGAACGCAGCGTAAGCGTTCCGCTGTGGCTCGTGTCCAATCAGCGAAGTACCAAATGACAACGATTCCCGCCCAAACGCTGACGCGGCACCCGTGTCTAATTTAAGCCCCGCGCTTGATCGAAAAAAAAATGATGTGGTAAAGAATTGAGCTGACAGGAATTGTGTTGGGTAAAGCACTGAGCTCCGTGAAAAATCAAACTGGGCAAAACAACCGCCTATATTCCAATCACCTCGCCGAAACTTCGTTTTACCTTGAGAGGTACCCCAGAAAAAGCTGCGAGCAGGAGCTCCTCGGTCGAGGGTGCACCTCGTCTGCGGAAATGCTTGTGCTGAAGAGGAGAATGCTAAAAACTATAAACTGGGACTTGTAGGTTTCGATGAGGTATGTTGTGTCACACTAGCTAATAACGCAAACAAGCACTGGCTTTTTTTTGTCTTTTCAAAATGAAGGGGTTGTTTTCACAATTACTACTGTTGGTGACAGGTGAAGAAAGCGGACAAGCTTCTTTAAAAATCTCTTAACTTTTTTTTATTTTAGCAGAGCGAACCCTGGAGGGAGGCGAGGAGGGACTCAGCTCCTCACCAGCGTTCGTTTTGTTAAACCTAAAAGAGTAAAAGTCCTTGTGGGGGAGAGACTGGTCTGCTCCCTTAGTCATCCATCGACTATAGTGTAGTGAGGGCTGCATATGTCTGATACTAACGTAAGCGGTGCAATCTGCCCCCCCCTCCCCAATCTCCCTTTCAAATAAATTATGAAAAAAAACAGCATTGACACGTTCGTATTACCGGTGTCCAACAGTGTATATCTTAAGAAACACTGAACTAAAAAAAAATATTTTTGTTAGGTGATTGGTTAAACTAAAGTTTCTGGTTCCTGGGAAAGTAGCGCTATTGCCTTCTGTGCCAACAGATACGAACATACAAACTACCAAACAACGCAAGGTGATTGGCTCATCGGTTTCAGTTGCTACAGAAATTCTCAATTTCGGTCCATTCAAATCTACGAAGCTTCGAATGGGTCGTTCTGAACCCGGCGCGCCAAGGTGGCTATGAAGCATCATTGCACGGAAAGCGTTTCTCCACAATAGAAGCGTTATTTGGCATAGTGCACGCAATCCACTTATCAATTGTGTTTATAAGCACAGATATCTAACAAAGGTACTGTTGTTCACGCGTATTTAAAGGCGGGAAAATGATTTTTCAATGTCGCCAAGCACCGACGCCGTATCTGGTGGCGGCGCGAATATGTGCGCTTGTTTCTCCGGTGTGCGGGTAACAAACTCTCATTATTCCAGAAATGTCTTTATAGAGCTACGTGTCACCGGTAATTTGGATTGGCTCACCTAGAAGGAAGTGGTCAAGGAGAAAGTGCACATTTCATATAACAAAACGGTGACCACACCGGAAGCTTTGTGCTACTTTTTCAGGATCTATTGGCTTGATATAAACAAAAAAGACCACAAATAAGATATTCACCAATAATAAAAAAGAAATTCTTAACATTAAACTACAGCAATGTTTACGTGGCGAGATATGTTTTGAGTTGAGAGCAATTTTGAATATTTGGCACGTCGACCCGGAATAAATTAATGTTTCCTAATCACTCCTTAAAAACGGTGAACTAAAACAAAAAATAATTCAACTGTCTGGATCGCAATATGCCACAATATGAACTAGGACTCATTTTAAGCAAGTGACTAAAAGCCATAAAGCAAGCTCATTTCTAACAAATCAATGAACACGTTTGCAAAGTATAAAAAAAAGAGTATATCAACATCTTGTAGACTCTGAGATGGGGAACGATAAAAAAAAACGGACATACAAAACGTTCCCCATCTCAGGGTCTACAAGATGTCGATTAATTACCAGCTCGCCTGCACTCTCTCACTACTTACAAAAGAATACATTTCGCTTTTCTTTTGGGAACAATGCAACTTAGTTTTTAAACCAGATCTTCACACTTTCAGCACCAGTAAACCAGCGCTACCAAGAAAACTGCAAATGTAATTAAAAAAAAATGCAGCAAAAAAAAATTGAAAAAGTAATATCTAAGCGCGTCAAAACTTGATGCGATTTGCTTCGTCCTCGAAACTTTCTCCACTTCGTTGAGCATCCAATCGCATTAGTTGAAAACGTGTCGGGATCGCGGCATGAGGACTTTCCGAACTCAATTTTATTTTATAGTGTTTCCGTCTGATTGGCAATTTTACAAGCTTATGGCCCCAGGTAAGGTGCACCTGACGTGAAGGTCACGCGCGCTATCCCGAAAATAAATCTACAACTGCCCTCGTCGCCACACTTTTAGAGTTTTGCGAGTTTTCAGTTGAGTGCGCATTACCAACAAAGCTCTTTGATGAAGAAGATTGTAAACGGCTTTTAATATATTCTAGCTCAGAAAGTGTAAATGTTAAACATCACGAAAGGGTGCCTGGAGGGTATGTGTATACGATAAGTAAGCATGCATGGTGCCCTAACTGGTGCCCCATGAGTGCAAGCACGTGCAACTTGAGTGTGAACATAGCTTTAGCAAGCTTGAAATTGCACGGGCGTGTCTACACGAGCATAGCCATGGCGGCGGCCAATGGCCTTGCTAGCAATCGTTTACGGGGTCGAGCGATCTCTCCTATGAATCTAAATACGAGTCGGTGTTTCTGCAACTCTTGGTACCAACCAGACGGACCAAGTGGGACCTGAGGAGCGCGCTTCCCAGCACAATGAGGGCTTCTGAGGAGAAGCCATCGCAACGTTTGCAGGGGAGTTCAGCTCTGAGCGTCTAAAGGAGTTTAGCTCTTGTTGCTTGACACTGAACCCCATAAGGTCAACTAGAGCAGACTTCAGCTCCAAACTTAATCGTAAATTTATTTTAGAATCTTTTTTTTATTATTATATACGTTAGGCTTTTACAAAGATAGCTCCTGGGAACTTTCAACCAGCGTAATAATGTGATGCAGTCGGTTTAAACCCTTTTATTTTGGATAATTTAGATTTCCGCTGCTATTGTTTATACAAAAAATCGACTTCTATAAAAACATGTACTGATCCCGGTATTTCTCGAGTATAGTTTACCGAAAATATCACGAGCTGGACTCGACCCGTGTGTCTGTGGGTTCAGGTCCCCACACTAGTGAGCATACTTTTGAGGAAACATGCCCGAGCAACCACATTCATACCAAAGAGCCTCCCAGACAAAGGGTTTCAGAGTTATGTTTTTGCACTCTTATCGTGCGCAATGTTTTGATGTGCATAATGCGCATGTATCAAGTATTGCCTTTGAGAAAGTAGCCCACGCGACTTTGAGTTCTAAACGGAGTAAAAACTCGCGCTGCAGACCACATGGATACTTGGTTCAATTACCACCTCTTTCTATTCAGATACGCATGAACATCGAATAGCGATATGCGGTCGCAACATCACTGTTCCGCGATCAACATTAAATATTTATGTTGGTAGTTGTACTGCGCTGGTTATAAATCTCCTCTATAGCGTCCGTCAGTGACACCATATGTATAAACGAGAACTTTCCCTCGCTCGACAAGCATACACAACATCAAACTTAATTTTACTTTTACTTAGCATTGCATTCTTCTTTTCGGTAGATGATTAGGCACTCACTAAAATCATCAAAATGTAGAAAAGAAGCTTACAGTAAAGTGCTTACCAATGAGAACTGGAATGTCCGATTTGGAATCCGCTTCTACCATCTCTACTGGAGGCTTGGTGAGCAGGGTGCCTGTGGAATCGAAGCTTAATATCATCACACGATGAAACCACGTGTTTGTCACTAAGGAATTATTTAGTCAAAACGTGTGCGCTTCAGAGCAATACTTTGAAGTATAAATACGTCCCTGATGGTTATATTACTTTGAAGACGTTCGCGTGTACAATATATGATGATTATCTGTATGATTTTATAACACCAAGTCACATTAATGTATATTAAACAATACATTTTGATCAATGAAATATATGTGAAGAAAAATATACTAGTTCCGAAGTTTAATTAAACTAAAAATATTTTTACATAAAGAAACGGCGTACAAAAAAGTAAGTGAATTGACCACTCTTTAAGCAATACTTGTTTGCCAGCTGCTGCGTCTTGAAGAAAAGAAAGAAAGAAAAAAGAAAAGAGATAAGGTTTGCAGTTTTAGTTTTTTCCGAAAAAGCCCCGAAATTCCTCACAAAACTCTTTTAGACCAATTATAAAGACATCAAATTTATAATACGCGTCTTGTTTTTCTCCAAAATCGAGTGAGAAGAATACCGCTGAAATCAGGTTCGCGGTGTTTAGAAACCGCCCAATGTTATAGCAACCCCATCCCGTACAATCAACGCAGTCACCGTAACGCTCCCGGCTTAGAAGGACGGGTGGGGGAGCGACTGTGAAAGGACCGTGACAGTTTAATTAGCGATTTTCTGGCGGCCGCGGAAAGCAGCCACAAAACAAAACAAAAGAGAGCAACAACAAAGGCAGTCCAGGAGGTTTCCGAGACGGCATTGTCTGGCAAAAATGGCTCGTTCCTTAGGAGCAATTATTCCGCCGAGACGCAGTTCCCCCACGCCCCAATTTAAAGTCTACGCGCCGAGGGACGCGTGAGGCCGCGTGACGGCGCCTCCTTGCGTTGGCCGAGGCGCGCGAGATCGCAAACAATTATACCCGCTCGGTGCACCGCTGTCGCAAAGCCTGCCGCGTTCGCTCTTCCGACTGTACTCCCACCTGTGTAAATAACGTGCCGGATGAACAGCTCCTCGTAATCTGTTTTACCATAAACGCTACCGAAAAAACGCTTCACCAATTAAATGACGTCACAACGACATCATTTTATGTAAAAAAGTGACTTTTTTACATAAAATGTTTACATATTTTGGCGTGATTTAGTGGCACGCGTTTGGAGAAAGATAACAATTGGCGTAATAAAAATACATAAATCTAGAGAATTACAAACAAAAAGAAGTCTCGAGAACTTGATAACAAGCCAGATAATTGTGAATGTCATGCTAGTTTTTTTTTTTCGTGATTCGTTTATTGATATACTTTGTTTTACATTAACTCCGAGCGCCGTCGACACCGTGACTCTGATAGAGCAAACCAAGCAGCTCCAAAAAGCGTATCGTTACGGATATCATCGTTTTTGGACGCTTGCTATCACAAACTAAACCAATCACGCAAAAAAAAAACAAAAAACTCAGGATTATGGGACATTCACACTGTGTGATCGGTTTAGCCTGAGATAACAAATTCATGAAGAAAACTAGCTTAATGACGATGCGTTTCTGGCTCTGCTTGAATAATTCCATGGGATTCTGGCGCCGACTGCGGTCGAACTTGGTGTGAAACGGAATATGGTTTAAAACCGTAGCATCGTTTAAAGAAGGTTAGATTTGTATCCGTGCCAACCCTCCCGGATAACGCCCCGATTCGTTTGTTGATGCACAAACTTACCAACGTTGGGAAACCTGGCGTTATCTAGCTTAACGCATATGGCAGTCAAATGTCTGCTGCAACCGAATGCGACAACAGCTAATGGTGTATTCGCGCGACGGAGTTTTTCTCGCGGAGCAGCCTTGGGAGCGGGCATAGGTCATCGAGTTTGAATCATTTGCCCCCCCTCCCCCCCCCCCCCCTTCCCGTGGATAACCGCGGAGGGTCTGTCGGCGGCCCGGCTTTTCAAGTTTTCGCCGCGGAGATATATCTCTCGTGCGAATACACTATTATAGACTCGCGGAAACATAACCGTTTCTCACCGTCGACGACGAGAAACTGCTCGGGGAAGATTCCCTGAATGGGGAGGTCGTTCTGATCCCTTATTCTGAAGGACGGGTCGTCTTTTCCAAGGTGCGCCTTGATGACGTCGTGGGCGTCCAGCGCCCTCAAGCAGGCAGCGTCCGTGCACCCTGATCGCTGCAGAAAAAAGGCCTTGTTGTGCTTCGCGACCTGAAAAAATCGGAAGGGGCGGAAGGGGTTTGAAGAGTCGGGAACAGCTAATCGGTTAACTTGCATCGCCATCGGAGGCGATACCGCGTCAGTCGTGTTTTATATCTCACGTACCAACTGTGACGTCTGATATAAAGATATGAACATATAAGCCTACACGCGAATCTGACAGATAGATAATACATTCAAATAACAATAAGTTTAATATATATATATATATATATATATATATATATATATATATATATAATATATAGTATATATATATATATATATAGATATATAGCGAAGATATAAATATTTCTAACCAATTAAAGTGGTTAAGCAAAACTCTTTTTGTTTAAAGAAGCAGCGAAGACTCAAAATTTCTACCAATAAATTGGTTGAAAAAAAGAATTTGTAAAGAGGGGGGGGTTGCTAGCTACAACAGAACGTCAGGGGTTGTAAAAAATAACAAAACGTACAGATTAGCAAAAGATTGAACTAAAAGTTACTGATTCTCTTTTTAGTTTGTGAAAATAAACAAATGGTTCCAATTGGAAACTTGCTGAGCGTCATCGAAAACCCCAAAATCAGTCAATTTGAGGAAGGCTTCAAGCACGTGTGAAGCATAGGGGTGAGCTAAAGTCACCACTTCACTCGTGCAGCAGGCACAAGGCTGGTGACACGAAAACGTGGATGATATTTTTAATGGCTTCGTTGTCAACGATGGATGATTAAACAAACTTTGACAACAATAGGTCTGACTCATGATTATGTATCGCTAATCTACATTTAGAATTCCCTCTACAACTTTGCTTTTTTCTTAACGCGTAGAATGCATTTTTTTATGGTTTTCCTCGGAGTCTTCTTTTTCTTTCGCGAATTTTCATACAGTTGGAGACAAAGTTTGGTAAGTTTGATCGGCGACACTACCTGGGCGTATGTGCGGTTGAGGACGGACGCCGGTCCCACGAGCCAAGCCGATCTGAATAGAGGACCCCAGTCAGCTCTGGGTGCGGCGGCGAGCAGGGACAAGGCGATGGCGGCCCCGGCATCAGCACCGAACACTGTAACCTGCATGAAACAAAACTTTCAGCCTTTTCACTCTGGTGAAGAGGGAAGACGAGAGGAGCGGTACGGGCGGTACTATGGAAAGTAATGGCCGGCCGCAAGTCGGCAAGCCAGAGTGGAAAGGCTGCCGCCATCTATGAGCGACGGCGGCAACCCGATACGTGGCTTGCCACCGTCGCTCACAGATGGCGGCAGGTGTCCAGAGTTCGGTGTCTTCATCTCTTTGCGGGGGACACAATCCTGGGGAAACTAGCCCTTAACAGCTCCGCTGTAAAAAATAAATATATCTCTCTCTCCATATATATTATATACCGAAAATATGCAGATGAATGAACCGTACATTGAATGAATCAAAAGATTTTTTTTTTTTTTTACGAAACCGCCGAAAGTCAAAATATATGTCGCGCTCATTGTGGCGCGGTGTAAATATCGGGTACCTTATTTGGATCTCCACCCAAAGGTCGAATGTTGTCCCGGACCCAGGCGAGCGCCAGCGCCGCGTCCCAAAGACCATGGTTCGTTTCCGGACCCAGGGCTCCGAGGGCCAGGAATCCGAGCGGGCCCAGACGGTAGTTGAAGCTCACCAGGACCAGGTTAAGCTTGCGGGCGAGGCGGCCGGAGGGACTGAGTCCGGGGGTGTGACCGGAGCCCAGTTGTAGGAATCCGCCGTGGATCCAGACCATCACTTCGAGACCAGCCTGAAATACAACGCGCCGAATGTTCGCTTGTATCGTATCCTAACTATACTGACACACAGTGCATTAGCTACGTTCACGATCTTTGTACATTACATAACTTTGCAGTTATTTTTATTTTTATCCTGTTTTATAATATTTTATTGTTTACATTTTTTAGGGAGGGGGAGTAATAAATAAAAACAGGCGTTGAATATAAAAATATCTGTGATATTTGTTTTTATACAACGCCACTTCATTACTTAAATTGAAAGAACGCTAGTTCAATAGATACATATATTTTTAATGTTAATCTTTCATGCTATATATTTTTGACACTCTTCAGGTTTGGATATAAACGACATTGACCACGCGGTAATCCCTTCGTGAATTATTCAAATCAGCCGGCTCAAAATATCGATTTAATGGGTCTACTAGACCAACGGTACTATGAAATAAAACACCACGCATATTACATTCAGGAGAGAAAGAAAAAATGCAGTGGAGTGTCGCTCTTTCCATTATTACAAAGTTTAAAAAATAAATACTCGAAACGCTTGTAACGAAGCTACGTCTCTACGCATAACCCGATGCTGCCGTTAAAGAACACAGATAGACGGGGTATTTATCACTGGCCACGTGATACAAAACATACAAAACTTACATTTTAATTAAGAACAAATTGCGTAGTGCGCTGTATACAAACTTCGATGACTGCAAGTGTTTTCTAATAAGCTCCCAACGTGCCATATGATTTAAATGTCATTTAAACAGCCTCGCTTCAATAAAGCATAGCACTATTCATCTATTAAACACGACAAGGAACGTTCGCACAGTTCACAAATGAGCGGATCGGGAATGACAACTGCGCATGCTCCTTGACCAGCTTATGTAACGATGCAGCTCGCGCGTGTACTCTCCGCCCTCACTCGTGCCGTGCGTCCAACGACAGCACGATCGTCTATAATCCCACGAAGCCACAAACGGTACAAACGCAGACCCCCCCCCCTATTCTTCACCAGACGCACGGACGACCAAAAATGCCACAGCGTCCGAGAGAGAAACGCGTAACGCGCAAACATTAGCGTGGCTGCAACGTGCAACCTACCCTAACGAGCAGACATCTCCGTATTCGGAAAGTCAAGAACGCCAGAATAAGGTGCCTCGATCAGCGAGTATTCCCGACCGCTCGATGACCGCGGTCACGTGTGCAATACAAGCTGAATGGAGGAAGCGAACACGTCGATCGTCTGCAAGTGTCTCGAGGCTGCTCGACTCAGCGTCTTCGTCCGCTATCCTTTTCGCCACGCGCCAACTCACGCATGCGCACGAGCGACCGATTTGCGACGCGAGGTATGCGGCAATGAATTGAAAACGCTCTCCTCCATGGTTTCAGTTGCGCCCTCTCTCAAGTCTAGGCTCTCTGCGTTCGGGACGCTGCCCCGCAAAACACACCCACATTACCGAGGCCGTCGTTGCGCGGCGGCGACCGTCGTACTTAATGCGTGTCCGACGCCGTATCCCTTAATCACGCCTGCCATCAGAATACACACCCGTCCTCCCCTTCCCCCTCCTCCCAGCCCCTCTCCCCAAAATCCAGAAAACGCAGTGACGACAGAGACGTCTAGGCAACAAAACCCGCTCAACGAGCGTCCTAGTTTTCCCCGGTATCACGACGCGTGCGTCCCCCGGCTTGCGCGCAATGCATGCTCCGGCGCTTCCGAGAATGCCCCTAGGGAATTCACGGCAGCCGGCACGCGCGCAGAGTCGTATAACAATGGTCCGTCCATCTTTTTCATACTTTCGTCCTCCTTCGTTCCCATTTCCCTCTTTTCTTCTCTTACTCTCCCTTTATTTTATATCCCCGCGTCATCCGCGGCACTACGGCTCAGCTAAAGTAGCATTTTTTTTTCAGCGCTTTTACGACGTATTTAGTTTCACGTAAAGTCTAAGCACAACCGATGCTACGATCCGATCTGGAGCCAATCAAGGAGTGCCAAAAAGTGCAACCGTCATGGTGCTTGTCTTTGTGCGTTTGATATCCCCGGCTGAACGAGTCATGCCCCATGACCTTGCGGTATTTTTGTGCGTGATTGGTTTAGCAGGTCATAGAAAACGCGCAAAGACTACGCCCTTTTTGATCGTCGCGTCTCCCTCCGACAACGAAATATTGTGTGAACTACCTCGCGCGACGTATAAACAATGCGCAAAACATCGTTTTTTTTTTAATGAGGTCTTTGGAGTGTTATTACTTGTGCGCATGCGCGAAATTTTGAAAACGAGCCGACTCCACCTAGCGGAGTAAAGGTGCAATATTTGTTGGGTATATCGTTGCATCCTTTTTTACATTAATAAAGAAACCGAAGTATTAAAAGAGCTTTTATATTGCGTAAATGTTAATGAATATTATATAAATATAAGAAATATGCCTCAATTTTTAATTTTTACGTAGAAGTGGGACGGCACTGTCATATAAGTGGTACTTTGTAAATCTTTGATGAAAATCTCGAAGATTTGCCGAACCAGACGAACCTCTGAGTTGAACACACGTTTGCGGCAGCCCTGAACCCTGACTGTTCTATATTCTTCGTGCGTGTGCGTTGTTCGACAGTCAGCACTAAGCCGAAAAGAACCGCTCTCGGCAAGACACAATGTTGCTCTGGCGCGCCAAAGGCGAGATTACCGGCGTTGTAGAAAGCGATTCTGCCCCTTTCACGACACACAAGCGCCGACCGACCGACTCTCATTGTGTCAGATCTCGCTCCGCCAACGCGGTTAAATGTCAAAAGCTCGAGTCGTTTGAGACGCCACGGCGTGTGTCTGTCGAGGGTTGGTTGATTGCTTCGTTCTCCCTTCCAGAGTTTGCAGTGTCGAGAAGGAAGCTCAGTGTCACGACGGCTAATCTTTTGATTATTTGTCTTATTTCGTAGTAGTATGATTAGCGGTATGCTCTTGGCGGAGTTACCTGTTTTATTATATGCTTATATCTTCAGAAAAAAAAGACAAACGTTCAGTAAATTGAGCTTTTGTTAAGTGACACGGAACACCCAAATAAGTTTTAACACTGATGGTGTTTTATGCGACGTATTTTATGAGAAAACTGCCATGAACTATCGTCAAGAAGAACAGTCATAAAACAATACACCGTTCCCCATATCGGACCAGGGGACACGATGGACACACTTTGAGGGCGGTGCATTTCTGCCCAATTAATCTCGTTTTCGCAATGCCACAGCCACCGAAATACGCCACGTCATGACTCAAAGAATATACTTTTGTGAAGTATAACGGCTTATCTAGCCTATATGAACAAGGGACTGCAAATCTTCAATTGAATTATTCCAGGTACACATAATAGTTAAAGCGTTAGGTAAGTAATTGCTGTTAATTAAATAACCAATTGTTTAATTATAGTCGCGCCTTGGCGTGTGCCGCGGTCGATAACGTTATTCTGCAGGAACGATTTCTTTTTTTCTCGTGTCCTTTATGTTTTAACAATTTCCGGTCTTAGGAAAAGAACACCTTGCATACGGTGTCCCTATAAGAACTATAACCAAACTTCACAAAAAACAACAACAATAAGAAACTGAGCGCTTTCTGGGAGTGTTAGCAAACGTTGTTAGCAATTAGCAAGCGTTCTAGGAAAGTGGAGGAATTTTTTTGTGCTCCTAGTTATTTCAATATTAAAAGGGGCCATGAAACAAATATTGGGCTGGGATAAATGATTTTAAATTGGGACGTTACTAATCGCATATCGCTTATTTGGCCAAAAGGAAGAGGGTAGAATGTCAAAAGCCAGACTTTCGGTACGAACATTTGAAAATATAGCGGACTATTTTGTACCTTCTTTCCTTCGAAAGCTCTCCGCCTTTTCACTATGATACATCCGCGGTTCCTAAAGCGCGTCAGCGGTGCCAACCTGACGTCAGCCGAGTCCAGCTCACGCATTGGACACGAGAACTGCGTCACTCGGACGTATGCGCTCGTCAACAATCAATCCGTCAACGAATATTTGGATTCGCGTTCGTGACCAATGAGTGCTTTGACGGAACTTATCGTCGCTGGCGAATGACAAGTTCTATGGTGTACATAAAAAGCACGGTGGAAGCTAGAGTCATCGCACCGGTCCCGAAGAATCTCACGGCAACATGATTTCACAATTCGCGTTTGAGTGGAGGATTAAAGCTAAGGAGGAAGAAGTAGGAAAATCGTTTCGTGACCCCTTTAAGGCTAGTTAGCTAACTCTTTAATTATTCATTTAAGGGCAAATTCATGAACTGAAAAGTTGTAGAGCGCAACAAAAAAAGCCCAAAAAAGGTATTTGTTACATGATACGCTTTTCGAGTATTTTATTTTTTATTAGCCTAAAACGAAAGCTCGAAAAATATGTTTAAAAGCGACCACGAGACAACGCGCCCGCGTGTCGCCGCTTGTAAGTTTCTTATGGTGAATTTACATGTGCGGATTCCGGCCGGGTCCGCTCAGGCGGAAAGTGGATGCAAGAGTCTGGTGGCCAAATCAAACTCGTCACTGGCGGAAAATATGGGACAGTCCAGGATCTATATCCAGATTTTCCGGCCGTGACAAATCGATTTCGCCCCCCCGGCTCCAAAATCCAATTTTAGAGCGCAGCTCTTAGGCGCCCGTTTCCGGCTTGAGCGGCGTCGGCGTCGCCGTCGGCGTAACCGCGCGGTGCATGATGGAAAATTTCCCCGCTAAATTTAGCGGAAAATTTCCCCTCTAAATCTAGAGGAAAACTGTCCCCGCTAAATCTAGCGGAAAATTTTCCGCTAATTTAGACGAAGATTTTCTCCGCCCCCTTCCCTCGAGGTCACGTGACCCCCAGGCCACGTGACCCCCCCCCGGAGGTCACGTGACCCCCTGGTCACGTGACGCCCCGAGGTCACGTGACCCCCCCCCCAAACGTCCCTTCCCCTCCTCCCTCAATAGCTGCGCTCCAATTCGGCGTTACAGGGAGTTGTAAACGGCTTTCATTTTTTGCCGGCGCTAATCCGCACGCGAATCCGCGAGTGCAAACGCGCCCTTAGATGCGTTCACACACTTGTAACTCCTTGCACGTGCTTCTTAGGACCGTGTGCCTTGAGAACTCTTAAAATATCTTACGGCGAGAGCAACAGACTGGCGCCACCTATCGGGGAGATGTGGAACACTTGGCATGCAATCCCATGTATTTTCTTCTCTTTCTTTTCGCAAATTTTTTTATGGGGAGGGAGGCTTAAATAAACTTATTTTCACGTTATACACGACCATTTTTAACAAGTAGTATACATACAATTTACCTCGAAAATACCAAATACCCGCTGCGCTGAATGCAGTTGTGGGGTAAACGCACAGATGGCGCCACCGTACCAGTGTGCCCTCTCGTCGTATGCGATTTTAATTGGTTTTAAGGGAAGTCGCAAGTCTGTGAGCGGGCCTTTAGGCGTGCTTAAGAGGGACGAAGTCCACCTTCTAACTGGCGCACTGTCTGAGACAGGGCTTTGCGCCAGCAGGTACTCGCGCATCGGTGCCACACACCTCGGCCCTTAAAATAATAATAGAAAGTTAACTGATTAGTATTAATTAACTAAATAAACAGGCGCACAAACAAAATCGTGCATTTTCCTAAAGCCAGGGTCACACTGCTTATACATTATACAAAATACAGTCTGCATACAGATTTGAACGCGAGTCACCGCGAGATTTGTGTTTCGAATGCCGCATGGGTTTTAAGTCCAAGCAGCATTCGAACCACGGATATTGCGGTGATTCGTGTTTGCAGACTGTCTTTTGTCTGATGTATGAGCAGTGTGACCCCGGTTTAAGGCGCTTGCCAAAAAAATACAGCTAATTTCACTCCCGCAAACCGCTCTCGTATATGATTGTAAAAATGGTCCGCAAGTCTTACATGTCCACAAAAAAAATATATTAAGCAGAAAGGACAAAATTTACCATAACACCACTGTCACATCGACGGCAAAAACGCGCCCCGAAATGAAGAGATGACAATAAATAAAATGAGTCAGCGACATGCGCGCGAACATGGTATGCCATCCATCAACCGAGAAGAGAACTGCCACACAAGCACTCCCCGTGCTAACGACACAAATCCACACACACACAAAAGCGACATAATATTCCAGAAGTGTGGTCGAAGAGCTAACGAAGCGATAATTGTACGAAAAGGGCCGAACGGGCAAGCTGCAGACCAAGTCGCCCCCCCCCCCCCCTCCAAAGAACGGAGAAAGTATTCAAGAAAGTTAAAGGGGGGCACGCGTACTACTACAGCAGACTTGAGTCCGCTCCCGGTTATAGACGCAGCACGGCCGGGAACAGTTCCTGGCTTCCCATAAGCGCGCTCCGCTGCACAAGGGCATGATAGAAAGGACGGGAGGTTATCAGATCGCCCAAGTGTGCCCAGGATGGAAGAAGCAGAACGGCAAAACAAAACTAAAAAGACACAAGAAAACGTACAGCCTAAAAAAGAAAAAAAAATAGGCGAGCCCGCATATCACGAAACCATTTTGGGCCCCCGAGCGACATCTCTGGACAGCGAGTTTTGCTACATTAGTACATTGAGAGATATTCGATAGAGCTGCCAGGTCTTGGGCTGTTGCCCCCGTAGGCTAGCTGAGTTGTGTGTTGGGGCAAGAAGCATAAAGAGACGGGAAACGGTTGACTCCATGCGATACTTTATCATTGTGTGACGTAGTCTTTGGCATTTTTGTTTTCTTCGGAAGCCTTGGTGGCTTCCCCAGTGAGTCTCCGGAGGTGGCATCTGACTGAACTCCGGAAGCCAGACTTGAAAACCCAGGGATTCCCTGTCAAAGGTGAAATGCTATAAAGGGTGGCGAGCTTCGATCGGCGAGCTTCAACGCAAACCCACCCTCCTGGCTCCCCCTCCTCCCTGCCCCTCCTCCACCCCCTCCCCCGGCCTGGTGCGATTCGGTGCCTGTGTCGTTCCATTCCCTTCCATTACCCTCCTTGTCTCAGCCTCTATCCATCGAACCGCCCCTCTCTCCTTCTCTATCTCCTCGGCCTTTTCGGGTTTCTCGGCAGTTAAGACTGCCTCTTAGTTCAACCGGATTATCGGGTGTTCTCGGCAACAGCATGTTCGCGCGTACTGCTAGGATCAATTCAGAAGGATTGCGTCTTGGCCGGCAGGATCCTCTCCAAGTCATTAGGCAGTGCCGGGACCGAGACAGCTGCGGTTTTTCGTCGCAAAGCGGATTTATGAATTTTCGGTATTTTGACGTCTCATTTGTACACAACCAGTACAAGCGTCGGTAAGATTTACGCGAGTGTTTTAAGATTCCCAGTGTAATATTACCGAGCTTAGTGGCGACTCGCCAACTCGGATACTCGTTGACTGACCATGGGCTTTTAGACACGAAGGGTTTTGCTATCGATATTGAAAACCATAATAGATTATTTGATATAGATGTTTTCTTTGAGACTGCATGATTCCTATGGTGTATGAGTACAAGCTTATAACTGTATTTATACGGGCGCAAATTGTGTTAGCGAGCTGGTAGTGTCTGGTTTACGTTATAACGTATTCGGCGAATTCATTTAAAGAGTGTTCCCGCCGAATTTCAAACCGATGTATAAACATAGCAGCGAATATCAAAAAGCATACGGAAAATGAGAAATTATATTTATTTTAAAATGCACTGCTCTTTGAAACCTGGATAAATACATTAATGTCTGCGGGTTGTATTTTACCAAATTCACACAATACCTGATAACACCGTACGAATAAATGAAAACACTGACTTGACAGCTATATTAATACATTTAAGGAATAGGTCATTAAAAAAAATTAGAATCAGCGATACAAAAGCAAATCAAAAGTGTTGATTAAGCATCGGCTTTCACGCACAAACACACAAAAAATGCAAGTCTATTTTTTAAGTAAAACTGAAAAAATAAACATAGGTGATGTGCTGTTCTGTCCGTCCCTATATGTTTATTCTTTCCGTTTTATTTAACTTCACCAACGCCCTCACGTCCAACTAACAATTTTTTAACAAGGCATACATTTTGTCAATTTATTAAAGGTTCGTTCACTGTGAGACATTTAGAGCCGTACGCTGAAATAAATTTAGTGTTTCTCCGAAAAGAAGGTTACCATGTTTCTGATACCTAGTGGTACCATCCCTTTTGCTCTCATTGGGGTTGTCAGAATAAAATGTGGAAATATCCACCCTTCCCCCAGAAAACTGCGCGACGATCACGCGACGTGATGCGTTTAGGCAGCGGCAGCCGTGCTGTTCATTCGACGATATGACGACGACGATCGATTGAAATTCCGCCGATCGCGCGTCAAACCGTGATCCGATATTAGTGAGTTTAAGTATTGCGTATACGAGCAAACGCAAGCGCTGTGCTTGATTTAGCGTTGCGTTCTCCACGATGCGCATGCACGAGGGTCGCCATGCACCAATCCAAGGCCGCAGTATGTAGCTCCGCGCGTGCGCAGTGTAGAACACGCAACGCTAACGCAAACGCATCAGGGCTTGCGATCGCTCGTTATACGCCATACTAGCACTCACAATTGAAATGACGTTGCGTTCATTTAGCGTCGATACGTTGTTGACGAATAAATGATTATAAGGCCGTGATGGGTTTCCTCGCCAAATTTAGCGGGGAAACTGAAATGGTGCCATAGGTCACGTGACGTCAATTTTCCGTCAATCATAGCGGGGAAACCGGAATTCGTCAGTGGGGCCGCGTGACGACCGGTCACGCGACATCAATTTTCCCGCTAAATTTAGCGAAGCAACTTTTCGTTTACGCTCACGCGCGTCGCGAAACCGGGGAATGAGCCTCTACCAGTTGCCGTAAAACTTAATCCCAGATAAAGTTCGCCTTATTAAATCGAAGTCCTTTCCATTGAAACTGTAAAACAACGCAGACAGGGTCATTTTATCAGAATTTCTGCACATGTGCTGGCAAACGTCATCCTTTCCTTCGGCGAGAAAAAGCATGAACCGATTCGAAACACTGATGTAGTATGTATAGATCAGAAAACAAAAGTAGAAACGATGACACACGCCCCATCAATATGACCTTTCAAAACACTCGAAAAAGGCTACAACACAAAAACTAAAAAAAAAAAAAAGAGACTAGTTAGACAACCTGTGCCCTATCGCCGTACCCGTTTCTTCCAGGATGAACGAATGGGCCTCCGATCAGAGACCCAGCCCGTACGCAACCGTAACTGGATCAGCGGCCCCAGCTTGGTCCGAGAAGTGCCGGACAACAGATCAATAACGACAACGAGGGAGTCGGTGCAGAGAAATGAGTAATTACAGCGGGGGAGGGAGACACCGTTTCTCCTGCGTGCACGGAAACACGAGAACGCTGGCACGCACAAACACACAGGGGTGAGATTGACCGTGGCAGCTGCGGCGGCGGCGAAGGAGTCACCAGTAACGCACTGCGTGGTCACACGGTGACAGCCTGTGCGCGCCCCCCCCCCACACAGACGCACACGCACACACACAGACACGCACACAGGTGCACGCGCACTGATGAACACACGTATACGGCTCCATACGCCCACACATACACACCTGCATCTATACTCTTTGTCACACACACACACACGACGGGAGAGTGACCATGACAGCTGCGGGAACTGCGAAGGACGCGGGAGTCACTGGTCACGCTTACACGCACGCGGACAGTACACGCACACGAACACACGCACGCATACACACAGGCACACACACAAACACGAACGCACGCATGTAC